>LTAE01014545.1:0-11324 GCA_001647135.1 Pontederia paniculata | reverse complement strand
TACATCTATCTCACTGAGCTAACCACTCATTTCTTTTTCAAAGTTGATATCTAAAAGGGTATCCAACAACAGATTTAGCTTCATAAAATATGAATTAATCTCCTGCGTTTTGTGTTATTCACATTTGAGTTTCATGTTCAGATTTTAATTGATCAGAATTCCTTTGGACATCAAAACCAATTATAGAGTTAACTACTCTTATTTAAGTTCTAATCATCAGCTGAAAAGTAGATGGTGAGGAATTCTGGTTAGCTGATTTTGGAGAATTGTTTATGTTTGATTGAGATGATTTTATGAAAATGAGGATTTCAATTTATAAACTAAGTGTCTATGAGAGTAGCCTTAGTAATTTTATTGCTCATTGATCTAAGATTTAATTCTGATTTGTTTCATTTATCACACAAGTAGAAATCCTAGATGAACCCTACCCTTAGGAAGTACCTCACTGACTTAGCATCAATCTATAATTCTTTTCCCCCTGCTTAGTTTTACAATTTCATAAATTTAAAATATCAAAAACTCATCTTATCATTTACTTCTGAAACCAGATTTATGTTATTACTGATACTCTTACTTTGCTACTTCACTCTTAATTTTCAATTTATAATTTAGTTAGAGTTTTCTATTTTTAGTTAGTTTCTTCTTTTAGTTACTTAATTCTATTAGATTAGTCTTTAAGCTTCAATTCACCATGGATACGATACCCGAAGTTAACTATTCGACCTGTGCACTTGCATATTTGAGGAAGCTAAATGTTAAAACTTGATTATCATATTTCATATGCACCCTTCCATATACATAATTCACCACACAAACTCATAGCACTATATAAATATTCACATCACTTTCCAAGAGCGATTGTTACGGCATATGTTCATCCATCACCTCGGTCGCTCAAAGATTTAGATACACACAATTGTCATCCATACACACTAATGCACGACCCCGTCATGCGATCGAACTCACAAATCGCTTGATCCAAGAGATCACATGAACCAACCCAACTGTTAACTATTTGCTAGTTATCATAGGCAATGGTGGCCCAAAAGGTTACTTATTCTTTGCCCTTTGAGATTGTACTCCCACCGACCAAATAAATTCCAATGTGTCCTAACCACACCAGTTGCAATCAATAGGAGGGAACGGCAAATAGAGCTTTATTTGAATCCTGACTGAGGCCAACTAGAAGCTTGGCACACACACACACCCAAACCCCACATAAACAAAAATATCATATTGATGTACACTTAGCAAACACTGTTCATAATAAGCTACTCAAAATAACAAACGAATGTTGACATCTCCCGACAAAGATTTCCTATGGAGATCATGCATGAAGACTCTATGTCACATGAAAGGCTTCTTATAGATTGGTCAAGCTGAGTTGATCCCCACAATTGCACCAAACATACAACACAACCTGATGCAGTGGTGATCAAACAAATGGAGCAAGATCACAATATTGGAACTCTCATCTGCCATGTGTTGTTCCAAATTGCACTCTTTGGCACACAGGAATCCACTTTTTCCACCACATGTATCCTTAAATATGGGGAGAGGGGCCATGCATCACATCATAGTATTCCCCATTACCAACGCCAACGGAACATGGCAGGAGCCAAGCAGCCAGGGACGAAAGCGGCTGCACCAGAAACCTAAGCAGTGCCAGGGCACTGCACCAAACCAGTGGCTGGCTGCCATGGATACCAGGGTCCAAGAAAAGAGGCCATTAATGACCCACACATCCATTCATTTGCACAGAAACAATGATGTGCCCATACTTTGCACCTTAGGAGAGAGGGAGAGAGGAGAAATTTATTATTAGATTTGATGAAAGCAAATGACATGCATGAAAAAGGGAAAGATAAAAGGAAGTTCTCAAAGTTAAACAAACATGTAAGAAGACAAATGAAGAGAGCACTAAGGAACAAATAAAGGACTACATATTAGAGTTCTTTTTTTTTTCTCCTGAAGTGAGTCATCTTTTTCTTCATACTTCCCTCCTCTTTGGCTATGTTGATGCTGCTGCTGCTACCACCTCTGCCAATTTAGATGACATCGTTGGCTTCATCCTTCTCTACCTGAAAACAAAAAACAATAAGCAAAGTCTGAATATATATACATATAAAGGTGCAAAAAGGTAAAAAGAAAAAACTAAACATTGATATAAGATGAGACATGACATGATGCACTGAAGCCCTACATGAAAGTAGAAGACGAAGGGGGAGGTGAAGGAGGAGGGAAAGAGACTGAGGGATCCAAGATGTAGTCCCAATTGGGCACCTCAGTGTCTGCGGTGGCAGAAGCAGAAGCCGGCGCAGGCGCAGAAGCAGGAGGAATGGCCATGGCAGGTGCAGTGGCGAAAGCAGGAGTGACAGGCAGTTGTTGGGCGCCCATTGGCTGCAGCGGCCAGCCTGCAGGATGAGGCTCCCCATGGCCCCGACCAACGTTGTCAATCAGGTTCGGCTGCAGAGAAGCATGTTGGGGCTGTTGTACCAACTGCTGCAGGTGGAGCTCGAGCAGCGGGCGTATGATGCACATATCAGGCGCCATCGTCTGGGGGTTCCCACTCAGATTACCGGTGATCGCGCTGGGGTGCAGATCCCCCACCTGGCCGCCGAACGCAGAAGTATTCCCGGCGCTGCCATAATAGTAGGCGTGGTAGGAGTTGATCCCCACGCCGCCAGTGTAAACAGGCACCTGATTATCCAGGAATGCTGCATGCATGGTGGCAGCCTTCCCGGACGATGACGACGCTCCCAGAGACGAGTTCGTCTTGGCCTTCTTCCGACGTCCGCCCTCGGGGATGTTGCGCAGGGTGCCGCCTTGTGTCCAGAACCTCTTGCAGGTGCGGCAGTAGTGCCTCGGCTGCGCCAAGCTGTAATTGTTATAGTAACAAAACTTGGTATCGGATGAATCACACCTTGGACACTGCAGACGAGGAGGACGTTGGTGGTGCTGCTGTTGAGGAGGCATGGGCTGCTTGTCCTGAGGAGGCTGCCATTGCTGCTGTTCCATTGGGCTTTCTCAAAGAATGACAAAATCTTCTCCACCAGGACTTGATCACTGAGAGAGAGCACAAAGGAGTAGGAAGGGAGAAGATATCAATTTGATGGTCATTTATAGAGGTTTAAAAGGGGGTGTGGCAAGGATGAATTGTTACAATCATGTAGTGCACATTGCATGTGGACTCACTGACTGCCGTAGGAGATTTGCCGGTGAACTCCTGCAGTCTCTGGCAGTGAAATAGAACCATGTCATGCACAAGGGCGAAGTACCTGACGGAGCGATTCGCTGGCATTATTCGGTATCATAGCCTATAAAGATCTGGTTCATCCCTCTTCAAGTTTCCAAATTCAGTGGATAGAACTCTTAATTGTCTCCGAATCGTGGAGTAAATGTTGAGGATAGAGTTACATCAACAGGAGAATCCAAAGAAACGGCGTAAACGCAGCGAAGTTAATACGGGTTCTTGCCTTAATGAGGAGAAAGGAAAAGCAACAACAAGAAGAGGAGGATGTGCATGACTAGCAATAAGCAAAGAATCATGATGATGCATTACATTTCATGTGGAATTTTTGAGTGTAATGAAAATGAGCTTAATTAAAAATTCAAGCTCACAAATATACTTAGAAGGATTTGAGCTCATACTTACATACGTAGACGTACGTAAGTGCGTACATATGTACGTATGTACGTACATACATACATACATACATATATACATACATATATACATTTATACATATGTTATGATTGCATGTTTTAATACATACATATGCACATAACATTCATATGTAACATACGTTAGTACATACATACATATATACATACATACTTACATACATATATACATACATACATACAGTTATAATTTTTTTGATCCACAATGCGTAGATAATCTCGTCCTCATGCGGTTCATGTCTCTATTGGGAACCCCATGAACTTAAACAAAAATGTTGAGCTGTCAAATAATTATTATGGAGTAAATGCTAAAGATAAAGTTGGTGAGTTCAATCAAACAACGTAAAATTAGCGGAGTTAATGCTTGTTCTTGCCTTATTTTGAATGAGATGTGACTAGCCATAATCGAAAGATGACGATGAACATCATTTCTATGGACTTATCTTTTGATAAGAGTTAAAAGATAATTGGCCTTCAGACTTTCTTAAAAGGATAATACCAATTTTAGGAAGATTCACGCCAGTAAATTAAGCGGCCTTGAAAAAATGTATCAAAATCATGTTTTTAAAAAATCATCATATGATTATAGTCATCTATTGGTGTTCTCGTGGCCACTTTAGTATTTTGACATCAAGAGGTGAAAAAAGATAAACGAAAATAAAGTGTGATGCAAGTTAATGGATTTCATAGCATTAACCATTATAGATGATTTCATACTAAGCTGACATTTCGATCATGCCAAAGATATTATGAGTCGTGATACACTATTATCGGCCATAATAAACTTATGTGAGCCACAACAAGAGATCTCTAAGCTCTATCACACTCTATAGATTGAGTCTTCGAGGAGTTTTGATGCATGCATATTTTAACATATACTTATTACCATATTTGATTTATTTTTCGTTTAGCATACATGCATCATTTTATTATATTATTTATTTTAATTTTTGTAGTTCTCAATCTACTCAAATTTTCGTTATTATAATCCAAAACATGTGATAATGGAGCTATAAAGCTATAGGAAGAAACTATATTTAGGCTCTTATTGTTTTGATAAAAGTGTTTTTTCAGAAAGTTAATTATGTAATAATTTTCTATTATTTGGTAAAAGAAAGTCAGTCAATACCACAAAAGTAGGCTATGATTTGAGAAAATGAATTGCTCTTTTCCAAATGAAACTTCATTTTTCTCTAAGTAGCCATCTCTCTTTTGTATTATCAAGACAAAGTTTCTCTTATATTTCAAATAATCTACTAAACTCGTGATAATGATTCAATTTCCTATAATTCACTTTCCTGAGCATTAATTTTTCTTAGCAATTTATTTTCATCAAAACAAACAAAATCTTAACTTGAAGTCAAACTTAAATCAAAAGAACAAAAAGATAGATTTCCTTGGTTGTAATATATGTTGTAGAAATTTTCGGTTTCAAGTAGAAACCGGTTCTTATGAATAATTCCAATGAGAAAATGAATCCAAAACTTGTGGAACTATAGATAGACTTAGGAGATCCTCAAAGTTATAAATAAACATCATAAGATCCTGAAACCCTATGTTAAAAGCCTAGTAAAGAGCCAAAATGCTCAAGGATGATAAAATGACTACAACATGCTTGATGAATCTAATGTTTTCTTATTGATTTTTATTTTGTCAAGAAGTAATTAACAGTTGGCTTTTTTATTTCATAATTCTTTTGACTGTATGTTAAAGTATCAATAAACTAGCTAAATCTTAAGTTTATATATATTCAAAAATTAAGTTTGCCGTGATTTGTTTGGTGAATTTAAGAAGATTGGCTTGACTTAATAATTTCTTGAGCTATATTTATTAATATTACATATAATATTATAAAAATGTATCTACTAAATAATTTAAATTGTATTTATAATATATATTAACAATATAGGATGGCCTTATAAACTAGGAGATTAGGCAGCCTATTTAGATGAAAGGGCCGAGTTTAAATTTCCATCTATATTATCTATTAAATAAGCTGAGTCAACAAGGCCCAAAATAGACTAACTCGTGAGCCGCCCATATTACTTATTTAAGGCAACTCCTCCATTTATTTGTTTAATTGTTTCTTTCCCACATCATTTACTATTAACCTGCATTAAATATGATTTTTTAATGCTTATGTGCATTAATTACGTCTGACTATATAGCCTTTGACGTCATACATTAATTTTAACTATTAAATTGTATTTATGAACACCAATCCCAACCATATATGGGTACAAATTATCATTTTCAAACGGAGATTTTATAATAACATAAAAAATATATTTAACTTCAGTCTTTGTACTTACAAAGTAATATTTACCTCTTGCTAATATATGGTCAGATTTTCCATAACAGACCATGTAGTCCCCCAAATTTATGATCCAATGAGTAAGTATAAAATAAGATGGTAGGGGAGAAGAAGCGAAAATATTTGGTAATGGATGAGAAATCTCATTTACACTCACTTGAATTATTTACCTCTTTTAAAAACGAATTAGTATTACAGTTGAATCCATCCAACATAAGTTAACTTAGAATACACAAACATTAATCTTTAAAAATCTTAATCTACATTAAAAATATTTGATTTTGGTTGATCACAAACTCAATGTAGCTAGAATATTTTTATCTTACTTATATTATTGGGTGTTCTCAGTATAAATTGATGAGAATATTTGTTACTAGAGAGAGAGAGAGAGAGAGAGAGAGAGAGAGAGAGAGTAAGTACCAGACGCAAGAATGAGCAGCACTAACAAAAATGTGAGCATAATCAACCTGTTGACCTTCATCTTCTATTAGATTTAAATATCAGCACGAATATTTCTATCTCCGTAACGATGGAGGAGTGGCCAACTTATAGCAATACATTTTGCTTTAGTCAATTAAGGCCTGCAAGTTTCAGAAAACTTTCATGGAAAGATACTGAGCGTTTTTTTTTTTCTGTTTTGACTTTTCAGAGCTCTTCCAAATGCCAGGCCCAAAGGCCATAAAGGTTTCATTGATTACATACATGAACCATTAACTTATCATTAGTTACACGCATGAACAATAAAAAGTTGTGATTAATCATTATATAACTAAGTAATTTTTTTTTAATTTCTGAGTGAGTTGATACTCTTGAGCTCTTGTCAAATTAAAATATGACCTTAGAAAGAATATTGAAAGTAACTCGTTGGACCCTAATTTTTTTTAATCAACACCCTACTTGAGAGTTGGTAATTATTTTTAGATAGAATTTAGACATTAGAACATGAAGCATCATTTTGCTACTCTCACGCATAGAATTTAGATATTAGCGGTTGGATTTTAATTTCTAATATTTTCTTTGTGCACACAAAAAAAAAAGAATTTATTAGGTGACAATGTTCTTTTGACTCAATGAAAAGGGACAAAGTTATGTTCCTTAGTAGTGAGTATCATCTTACTTTTAAATCTACAATGAATACATTTAGAAGAAAAAAAATTATGAAAGAGAAATTTTAATATTCATCATAAATTTGATACTTTGATTGAGAAGATACATAACACGATGCTTCTTACTTAATTAAAAAACATTTTCATTTTTTTCAAACTTAATTAAGACATCGACTTTCAAAATTTTTAATGGAAAAAAAGAATACAAAGCGTTTGTTTTGGTAACTTCTCTGATTTTTTTTAAATGAGACCAGGCCAAAAAGCTTTAAATTTACAGTTACAATTGAGACATAAAGTTATCATTTCAAAACAAAATGCTGTTAGACGACTTTATATCTTCTGTCAGCTGACGCAATTATGAATCTGGTGGTGTCACACTCTTCATGCATGTTTGGTTATTAATTAACATAACACCAAATTAGTCTTCAAACTCGCCAAGAAAACATTACCAATGCCATGTCTATTTATACCTACTCAAGTACTCTCTACTTGTGCTTCAATTCACAGAGA
Source organism: Pontederia paniculata (assembly GCA_001647135.1). Lineage (NCBI taxonomy): Eukaryota > Viridiplantae > Streptophyta > Magnoliopsida > Commelinales > Pontederiaceae > Pontederia > Pontederia paniculata. The sequence continues at coordinate 3,710 of LTAE01014545.1, read as the reverse complement.
GCAAACCCCAGGGAAGTTTTAAGTATTCTGTGCAGGAGCTGCAATGGCGTACTTCAAGCTGCCGACGACCTCCTTCCTGATCTTGGTCTTAACCCTGTGGATGGCCGCTGCGTCGCTTCATGTTGGCAGCGCGAAAGGAGAAGGAGCAGGCTCGGGATTGTACCCGTGCATTGGCCAAATAGAGAAGCTGATAGCTCACTGCCACCTCTTCATCCAGAAATGGCCCAAGGAACATATCCCCCCTCCGTTCACCTGCTGCCTCGCCGTCCAGCAGCTGGACATGAAGTGCGTCTGCGAGCACATCCCGCCGGAGATGGAGAAGTTCTACAGCTGCGAGAAGATCGTCTACGTCGCCCAGTGCTGCAAGAACCCTGTCCCTCCTTTATGCAAGTGTGGAAGTACGTACTCTCTCAGCTAAATTAATTACTCTTTCATGGATCGATCACGTCGCTCTCGTTGATGTGTATATGCTTGCGTTAATTGCAGGTTACACCGTCCCGAAGGCATGAAGTCGACGAAGAAGGAGAGAGATCATATATAACTGTAGACTGCATGCATGCATTACGAGTCGCCGATCAATGAGTTGAATAATTCATATGTGACTTGTATTATGAGAACTTTTCCTACAAATAATAAACATTTTGGTAAGAAGAAATGCTCCATTTGCACCTGCACGGATTGCACAATGAGTACATTTTTTTTTTTAATTTTGGTCTCTTTTTTCTTTCTATTATGTTGCCGGCCATATCAAATACGTGAAAAAGAAAACACACAACGAAAACAAAGATATACAAGTCCAAACGTAACTAGGGGTAAAAGCTTGGGATTTAATGTAGTGTATAGAGTATATAGAATAGACCTACTATGCGTTAAAAGTCTGATTATGTGTATAATAATAAATATTAGTAAATATAATAATAAATATTGTCCGATACACACTACATTAAACTTACACAACACATTTAAATTTCCCTATAATTAGATTATTTTTAGATCTAGCTAGAGAAAAAAAATTATTATTAGAGTTCGAATAGAAATGCGAAAGAGTTTTTTGGACAAGATTTGTTCTTTTTAACTGATTATATTTTGTTTATCTTTTACTTCATATGAGATTTAGATTTTTCTAATTAACATATGAGTCGAGGATATAAGATATCATAAATAAGGACTATAACTAACTTATAAACAATTCTCATATGTAAGCATTTGTGACCTTTTTATCAATGAACCTAAGGGAGGTTCTACTGTGACCCTGTTGACTATGTACTCTAATTAAAGGTCCTCTTTAAATTTCTCATCTCTCTCTCTCTCTCTCTTTGTTATCTTTTCTCTCATTCAATATCTAAAATACTAGTACAAGAACTTGAGTTCATTTATCTAATATCGAAAAGATGATTGTCGAAACATGAGGAAGCAAGAATGAAGGCAAGGAGTCAACAGTAGTTGCAACAAGGAGATGGTGAGGCATTGTGCAGACGTTGTGAGGTGTGTGCGTCACAGGGCACATGTTATGGATGGGGCCAAACAGTGTTGATTCAAGGCAAAGTATAACATTTCTGGAGGAATTAAAGTTAACAAAGGATTGTTAGAGTTTGACTAAAATTTTTAAAAAGTTTTTTTTTATCTTTTTGGGTAATTATATTTTATAATTTATTAGGATAGGACATTTTTCTATTGTTAGGATCGATTCTTCTTATCTTTATTTTATATGAGAATTTTGATTTCTAATGTGTTGTAAGAGTACAAAAACATATCACCAGCATGTGCACTAATCACGTCAACTAATAAAAAAATGAGTATAGTATCATTTTTAGAAAATTAATATTTAAATAGCTATCTAATCGCACAAACTAATACGAGGTGACATGAATGAATATGAAATAAATGATTGATCGGAAATAATCAAAAGAAAAAAATATAAAATAAAATAAAATAAATTAATCAAGCATTAGACAAGATGAGATAAGCTAGACTTGGTCTTGCCACGAGGACAAATGAATCACAAATCATAATAAACTGAATTTCTTGATGGATTAGGATTTACCTAAGATAATATTTTCTATACATGATGAATCAATTATGTCAATTTTAGACTAACTTGATTATTCCTCAATAGGATGACAATATTCTTTATTAGAGTTCAAGATGCATGAAATTATATTTTCTAATTTATTGATCTTTCCATACAAGACAACAATCAACATATCACTCATCTAAATATTCTATTGCGGGATGTATGACATGCCTTCACCTTTGATAAGAACCAATTTAAGTGACTAATCAACTATTCCTCTACAAAATGATAGTTAACTAGAGAATCTTAATAAATTGATTAAAAGCATCAAGCACATCATTTATTTTCAAAGAAAAATGAGCAAAAAAAACACTAGATTCAACAATAAAAACAAAGGTTCTAAAAATTTCCCTTATAAACAGATTACTCAATAAAATAAACATGAAACTATAATAAAAGTTCATCCTTCAAAAGAAATTCGAGATAAAAATATAATACTATGGATTAAGAACACCTTTATAGACAATTATCTCCAAGTTCTACACACAAATTTCTTTCTAATTCTCAATATTTCATCCTAAGAAAGCCATCTTCAACCTTGAAGCATATAATCTATACTTATAGCATATAATCAAGGCAAACTTATTGAATAAACAATATTGAATCTTTTAAGTCTTATTTATAGATTTCAAGGTTTGATCAAATAATGTATCTTATGAGTCCTAAAAATTTTAGAGTCACTTTGTCTTGAAAATATTGAACTTGCTAAGGTTTTGGCCTAAAAGCCCCCTAATGTCTTGAACTATGGTATAACACATGATAAGATTTGATAACATAGATATTTGGATGACTTCTTGAAACTCTATATTTCATGATCTATGACAAAAATGCCACAATCATGACTGTGAACCATAGTTATGGTTATGATTGTGAACTTCTGTTCATGGGCCAAGAAAAATTGAACACTTGATGACTTAGTTTTAGTCACGGCTATGGAATCCATCGTCACGATCGTGAAATCTAATCTCATTGAAATTGTTCTGAAATCCTTTTTCCTAACCAACCTCATCCAACTCTCTATCCAACCCCAAGATAAGGCAATTTCTTTATTTAATTTTAATACATTTTCATATGATTTCAAGAGTTTGTTTGATGGGACTCCGAGTGTAATAACGTGATGTATAAAACTTTCGACACACGTTCTAAGATATTATCAACACTCTTAACCGTGGCCCAAAAAGATGAAGAAAAATCTACATGGATCGGTGACCAAGTGTGGGCCGAATTGTGCGCCAAATGGTCTATGGAAAGCTATAAGGTGATGTGTGAAATGTAGGATCTAGATGGCACCAAGAGGGGGAGGGTGAATTGGTGTATTAATTTTTTTTACTATTTCTTATGTTAGCGGAAGCATACAAGTGCGAATATAAAGAAGAAGAAGAAGAAGAAGAAGAAGAAGAAGAAGAAGAATCAAACAAACAATGGTTTGTTGACGAGGTTCAGCCAAACTCTTGGCCTACGTCCCCGCTCCAATCTTCTCGAACTCGAGACCTCCGGAGATCACTAAACTCCTTCTTCAAAGGTTGAAGGCTCCCTTACAATTTTTTCTTTCTTTCTCAGAGGACAAGGAGATAACCTCTTACAAGTTCGCTCTTGAACTCACACTTCCTTCTATCCTGGATTCGTCACTCGAATA
>LTAE01014542.1:0-11326 GCA_001647135.1 Pontederia paniculata | reverse complement strand
ATATTTTATTACTACAACAAGGTCTCGTGCGCTTGCGGGACGCTTGTCTAGTTTTTGGCGCCGTTGCCGGGGAAGTGTGCCAATATTATAATTTTACAAGATATAATTTTGGAGGAAGTATGATATATGCAGTGGTTAGAACACATTCTCCCAAGAATCTCCCACGAATAATCAGATTGTGACACGAATTGCTATGACTTAAATTCAATGATCAATTCCTCCAAATGCTCAAATCAATGAAATCAATTACACTAAATAGTCAATAATCAAATTTCATGATCATGACAGAGAAGAAAAAGCATTAAGGAAGACAATCATGTTATAAAAGAAAAAAATCACTTATCTCAAGTTTGGTTCAGAAACTCCTAACACAGATGACTAAACAAAGGAAAATAGTTCTTCCAAAAGAAAAGAAATCAAACTCTAAATATCAGCAGCAATTCTTCAATGACATGCTCTAACTTGCCTCTAAAAAATCAGAATTTCGCTCAAGGTTTCTTTCAAAAAAAAAAGAATTTCGCTCAAGGTTTCTAGTAGATATCTCTCTGGCTTCTCTTTTATATATTCCCTTTTGTCGCCAGAATATATCTCTGTTCTATCTCATTTCTATCCTTTTATACCCCTCTAGATTAGGGTTTCACAGTAATCTCCACTTCTTGATCAACGGTTGTGATAAAATCCCTTTAAAAGTCTCTTCTAAATCTTCAGAAACATCCTCTAATCAAGAATCTAGAGTCCTGGATCAGATAGACTTTTTCCTGGCCGTCGAATCTTATCAAATCCAAGAAGATATAAACTTCTGCAACTCTCTCACGGCCCGTAAGTATATGATTCTTAAAATAATATTCGGTCTTCACGGCCTGTAACTCGTGCGCTGATCAGGTCAAAAGGTAATTCTCCATACTTATAGCCTGTGATGGATCATCACGGCACATAACATCCGTGATGTAACTAGTGACCACATCGGTAAACATTGTGATGCATGATTATGCCTCATGACTTGCTACATAACGGCTCGTAACACATTGTAACGACCCGTAACACATTGAATTGAAGTTGTATTGGTCATTCTAAAGGTCGTAATATGTATAATGCCCTATGATGGGTCTGTTGCTCCTTCTATCCCTTCATCATAGTCCATAATGGTTCGTCACGGCCTGTGATGAGTTCTGAATGTTGTAATCCTCTCTGTAAATTTGCTCGTTTGTGAGTCAATTTCAGCCCTTAGTCTTTTCAGCTGATTTCCTACAAAATACACACCAACAAGAGTAGATTCTAGACTTGAGACAATATGAACAAATAAAGACTAAAATAGATGCATGTGATGCAATACTAATCCAAAATCATACCGAATGCAAGTCCTAAAATATGTTATGAGATGCATGCATCAAACACCCCCAAGCTTAAGATCTTGCTTGTCCTCAAGCAAGCACAAGGACTCAAGAAAATTCCATCATAATCTACATCCTCAGGACCAATACTTTTCTCCTACCACCCTCTTACATGTGCATCACAAGAGCCTATAACCTTTATCCGAGGCAAGCGACATAGGATTTCTGAATATTAAACATATTTAAATAGTCTCAGTCTCAGCCTTATGCAAAAGATAAAATCACAGTCCATCAAGTAAGAGCATCAATACTGAATATGCAAGTATCAAGCAGGCTTATATTTTTTCTTAGTAATCAAAATTTTTAATTTATTCAAGTACTCATCTTCAAATATGGTTCACAGAGAAGTCCATGTAATGAGCTTTCAATTGATGGATCCTAGACCAGTTGGCCTTAGGTCACTAGGATTAAAGAGTCCCCTATGAGTGTACTTGCTCGAACTATCCAAGGTTCTGTGTAAAGAGTTGAACTAGATAGAAATCAAGTTGATACTTAAGTAATTCTTCATATTGCTCATGGTGGTCCGTGTAGCGGGCTTTCAACTGATGACTCCCAGACTAGATGACCTTAGGTAAAAAGGTGTTAAAGAACCCCTCAAACTTACTTACCCGGACTCACCAAGGTTTCAAAGAACACTTAAAGCATCAAATTGCTCCTCTCAATTTTTTCATATATTCAATTTTCACACTCCTAATTTTTTCAATTTTTTTTCAAACCTTTCAACTATTTTTTTTTCATTAAGCCTAGAAGATACTTATATGTTCAATAAAAATTATATCACTCTCAAGGCTGAAAAAATAAGAATATAAAATGTTGAGCAAAACTATCGTCTAAGAATTCATAGTTCTAAGTGACAAAACTCAAGTTCCAGTATTAAAGTCTCAAGTGATAAACAATAAACAATGTAGTAATTGAATTTCAAAGATTTACAAGATGTCCTTCAGTTTGACAAGAGAGACAATAAGATGTTAGCAAGGTAAGATGTAAATGATATTTTTGGATTTATTTTCACTTTTTTTCAATGAGTGATAATGCAATACAAGCAAAGATGCATATACAGTACATAAAAGCAAAAATGCATAACATAAGCAAATATGATGAAACTTCCCCAAGCTTGAACTCAATCAGTGTTTAGGTCAAGCCGAAGGGAGGGTAGACAAATGCATGAAAAGAAAGTAAAAATGACTCAAGAAAGTAGAAAAGAACAAACACGACCTAGATCTACTCATGCGATGGCGGTGGCTAAGGGTGTTGGTCGAATATCAGAACTCCATAATTTCCCTAGTCCACATGATAATCATGTATGTGTCGGACCATGTTCTCCATCCTCTCCTGATGATCACGAATGTCCCGGTTATTTCCCTACATAGAAGTTAGAATAGAATGCATAGCAGAGAAATCATAAGTTATAGGAAACCTCGACGAGTCATCCATATAGGATGGTTGCTCTTGGGAGCTTGCCATAATGGTCACGGCCTGTGACAGGTGGTTATGGGCTATGAAGGATAGTTCCGGGGGCGTGAAGCGCTATCATGGTCGAAGCAGGAGCAACAATTTCTGAAATAGTAGAATGTCACGGGTCGTGAAATAAAGTTACGACCCGTGAGATGATGTTTTGCGGTGCGTGAAGATATATAGTTGCAGGGCGTGAAGGTTGCCGAGTTGAGGGTTGTCAATGTTGATGAGGGTCACGGGGTGTGATGGATGGTAGCGGACCGTGGCGATGAGAATGCACATGGAGCTGTGGATTAGCGAGATGATTCAACTTCATCACAGCCCATTACAGATTGTAACAACCCATTAATCAGGTTAAACGGGATAGCTCATCTGCACATGGTGACTTACCGGCCATGATGGACTCTTACCGCTCGTGACGATGATATTAAGGTGTTATAGATGGTCGTAATGAATTCTCATGGGCCGTGGTTCGAGTGTTTTTTAGGTGGAGGTTGACTGCCTTGTGTGACTTATGACCCATAATATATAATCACGGGTCGTGATGATTATTTGGCTTACAGTCGGGCCTACTGTCAAGTCAGTGATAAGGTGTCACAGCTCGTGAACTTGAAGATGAATTAAGATTTTCGGGATGTTACGGTCCGTGATATATTATCACGACCCGTGATAGTGTCCTGGTGAGACGTTGTTGGTCGTAATGTGACCTAACAGGACGCGAAATCTTTTTTTATGGCTTGTGAAGGTTTGTTGTGGCCCGTTGAACCCCTGGTGATGGAATTGTAAGGCAACCAACTCTGAATGGCACTTGTTGCTAGAGATGATTGCTTGCTTGCGTTGTAGCTAGAAGCTCTTGCAATGCAATTATTTTTCTTCAAAATTGCAATGATGAATCAACTGGCCCTCCCTATGTTCAGCATTATGACTCCTTTCTTCATAAGGACTTGGTCACAACAAAACTTGAAGAACTTCTATGAGTAAATAAAACAATTGATCTAACTAAAGCTAATGAAACTAAAAAGAAAAGAGAGAATTGGGTTTCCTCCTAACAAGCGCCATTATTTAAGATCATAGACTCGACGCCTTTAGTTGATGTTCAAGGTTGCAATTGATGGGAGTTGCGAGTGATGATGCACCCAATTGTCTCCAGCTTTTGGTAACCTTTTGTAGTGATTTTTGTTTTGCCCTTGTTCTCATCTTTTAAATTCTCCTCTAGTTGAATTGGAGTAGGGCTCTTTGGTCGCCATTGTTTGGATGAACTTGATGCATCTGATCTTGATGCTGATGTGGCTGGTGATGACAATGCAGATGGTGTCGCTCTCTCCTTCTGTGGTGGTGGATGAATAGGAGATGAAGATGTAGTGATTGAAATTTTCAAAGGTGAGCTCCTCCTTCGGATTTTTCCATCATCAATGATATATTGCTTGTCTCCTTCACTCTCTACTAAGCAGTCCATCTCTTTTGATAATACTTTCTCCTAGGTTGCCACCTTTTGAGATAAAAGCTTTGTTGGTGGCATGGACACATGATAGCCGGTGGTCCATCAACAACTTCTTGAGATTCAGCAATTTGAAAAGACAATTGCGCAACTTGCTTCTCTAATGCTTGAAATTTTGCCTCCATGGAGTCAAATTTGAGTTGAAATCCTGCTAGCTGCGAGGGAGGGAGGTCGCCAATTACCTTTTTGTGATCTTTTATTTGTGTCAATTGGACTTCCAAGTTGTTGATCAATTGGTCTTGCTGGATAAATTTGTTTCGAATTGTAGATAGAACTTGACCCAACATGTCTTCCAATTTGACACATGACTCTATTGACGACTTAAGGACACTACAACTCTCTATATTGTGTCCTTTAATTTCTGAAATCTGGTTCTCCATACTTTGGATGTACTCTTCCTGCATGGAGGCTTTCTTCATGAGCATGCCCACCATATGTGTAAACATGGCTAGCGGATCCATTGATATGTCTTCTTCTTGAGGTTGACAAGATGGCTTGCTAGCACTGTGTCCAGGCATATTGATTCCGACTTGAATAATTTCCAGTGTGTCTCCTTGTTGATAACTCGATGATGCTCTACACTGCTCAAATTGGATTTTCCCATGGACTTCATTTTGCTTTGAATTTTTATTCTTGCCCTCAATTTGTGATTTTGATTTTGCTTGCTTCGTCGCCATTGAGGGTGCTCATTTGATCAAGTTATGTATAAAGATATCTCCTGAGAATTAACACAACAATAAAAGAACCGTGAAAGAATATGCGGTAATGATTCTCAAGTGATAGAAAATAAGAAAACAAAAAGAAATCTCTAATAATTACCGAAAATAGACAAGTTAACAATTAGCCCCCAGCAACGCACCAAAAACTTGAGGTCATCTGAATACACTAGCAAGCGCAGTAGTTGTTCAAGTAATATAATGATTAAGAGTAAGAATGTCGAACCCACGAGGACTACTGTAACATAGCCTTATCTAATTCCAAAATAATATAAAAAATATTAAATTCAGTTTTAATTCAAAAAATGGAAGATAATAAAATATAAAATTCTAAGGATGAAGTCAGATGAGATCAAATCGAATAAAGTTGGAAGATTTAGAACTCTATCTCACCACTAAATCAGATTGAATCAAAATTGCTTCTAATGATGGACTAACAATTGCCTAAATTATGATCCCTAAATAGGTGCAATCAACTATCCTAAATTCAGATTGACCGGGACGTTCAAACAATTCCATCCTAAATCAATCTAAACTTAAGATGCTTTAATGTTGCAATTCTTAAACTATTGTCCACTTAAGTAATTCCAATCGACAGGCCACACAATCTAGAATCTCCTGCGAGTAATTAGATTGTGACACAAATTTCTATGACTTAAATTCAATGATCAATTCCTCCAAATGCTCAAATCAATGAAATCAATTATAGTAAACAGTCAATAATCAAATTTCATGATCATCATAGAGAAGAAAAAACATTAAGTAAGACAATCATGTTCTACAAGAAACAAATCACTAAACTCAATCTCAAATAGGGTTCAGAAACTCCTAACATAGATGACTAAACAAAGGAAAATAGTTCTTCCAAAAGAAAATAAATCAAACTCTAAATTTCAGCAGCAATTCTTCAATGTCATGCTCTAACTTTGCCTCCGAAAAATTTGAATTTCGCTCAAGACTTCGAATAGATCTCTCTCTGACTTTTCTTTTATATATTTCCTTCTGTTTCCAAAATATATCTCTGTTCTATCTCATTTATATCCTTTTATACCGCTCTAGATTAGGGTTTCACAGTAATCTCCACTTCTTGATCAGCAGTTGTGATAAAATCCCTTTAAAAATCTCTTCTAAATCTTCAAAAACATCTTCTAATCAAGAATCTAGAGTCCTAGATCAGATAGACTTCTTCCCGGCCGTTGAATCTTATCAAAACCACGAAGATATAAACTTTTGCATTTCTCTCACAGCTCGTAATGGAATGTTACGACCCGTAAGTATATGATTCTTCAAATAATCTTCGGTCTTCACAGCTCGTGACAATTGTCACGGCCCGTAACTCGTGCGCTGATTAGGTCAAAAGGTGATTCTCCATGCTTACTGCCCGTGATGATCAGGCCCGAACATATGTGCTTTAACTGGTGATCGACTCGGTAAATGTTGTGATGCATGATTACGCCTCGTGACTTGCTACATAATGACACGTAACACATTGTAATGGCCTGTAACACATTGAACTGAAGTTGTATTGGTCGCTTTGAAGGTCATAATATGTGTAATGACTTGTGATGGATATGTTGCTCCTTCTATCCCTTCATCACGATCCGTAATGGTTCGTTACGTTCCGTGATGAGTGCTGAATGTTGTAATCTCCTCTCCGTAAATGTGCTCATTTGTGAGTCAATTCTAGCCCTTAGCCTCTTCAGCTTATTTTCTACAAAATACACACCAACAAGAGTAGATTTCGGACTTGAAACAATATGAACAAATAAAAAATAAAATAGATGCATGTGATGCAATAATAACCCAAAATCATCCATAATGCAGGTTCCTAAAATATGTTATGAAATGCATGCATCAAATTCCTCAATCATGTCGATGCACTCTGATCATATATATTAATCATCATAACATTTAATTTATTGATCATAAGTCAATCTCATGATCATAATCATAACCTCAAAAAAATATTCACCTCAATTCTCTAAAATTCATATCCTCAAGTTTAACATCGAAAATCATATAGTTCAATTTCCATTTCATAATTTAATCATCCAAAATTGCAAGATCAATATCTCTCCCTATCTACTTATATTAAAAGATCACATATAATCGTGGCATCCTCAAAGATTTCTTAATTTGTATTATTTTTGAATAACCTGCTTAAGGATGACATTATATCATTTATTGGGACAATGTCATAATAATTTCATCATAATTAAACCTCAATATATATTTTTTCCAATATACTTATATCAAAAGATCACTTATAAGCATTTCTATCTCAAGACATTCTTCATTCGTACTATCCTTAAATAACTTCCTTAGGAATTATGTTATATCATTCTTTGGGACATTGTCATAATAATTTCATCATAATTAAACCTCAATACCTCAATATTCATTCTCCGTTGAAAGTCAATCCTAGTTCAATCCAATCACTTAAAATAAATCAAGATCACCTAGACCTTAAACATTAAATTCATGATAACATGCTTTGGACTTAACCTATATTTTTCTTGATGGTGCATGACTATTCGTGATACTTGCACATGGATTCCATTAGAGACAACTAAGAAGTGTCTCTCATTAGGATCTGACATCTTACTGTAACGCCCCCAGATGCACACCTCGTCATTTGGCAGAATGCTCACCTAAAGACGCTACAAACTTACATCTTTGACTATATAGTTGACCCATTTGACTAGTCAACACTATACATATGTGAATTTGGAAGCCAATACTTAACTCCAATTAAGACCTATGTCATGTGCAACTCATCTCATCACGAATACCATCACGTTGCGCAATCACCATCTATTTGAACCTATTTTCCTATAAAATTGAATTCGCAGGGGAGATGAATCTCCGTGAGTTTTGACACTCAATATATAACAGTCATAAATAAGATGTCCAATATGTAAAAGAATATTACTTAACAATAGACTTTAGCAATTTACATTATATCAAAAAGAAAATCCCTTACCTTTGGCCTTTAACATTACCTTTCAATCTCAATATCCATAGATGACAAGAATATCAATTGCATCCTCTCTAGTGATTCCCATATATTTTCTTTAATATATTCAAGCCATCATTAAACTTTGAATCAATTTATATTTCTTTGTTTATCTTGCCTTAGTTTCAACAATCATTAACAATTAATGTGAGTCTTATCAATGTATTGAAGATTTAGATTGCTCCCGATACCAATATGGCTAGCTAGGACATGTGGTCCTTTTCTTACCCGAGTTGACCTCCACAAACAATAGTTCCCTAAAGGAGGAACACAATTCAATTAACAATAGTTCCCGAAGTAACGCAATTCAATAAACAATAGCCTGTGGTCATCCTCTTCATACATAAGTTCAATCATAGTCATTACAACTTTTAAGTTCTATCATTAATTTAGCTAAGTTATCGTTTAAGACACATATACCTACACCGTTCCACAAAACATGTTCAATAAATCGTTACAATCAAATCATATACATACAAGAAAAAAAAACAATTTAGATCAACTAGCATTTCTGTGCGGGAACACGACCTGCATTACGTGGTGTTTTAATGGGACACGACCAAAGTTTCGTAGAACATGGCCCGGGATGCTGGGTGACATGGTCCGCATCACTCAAGTATTAAATTCAATTTAAATCAATTTGTACGGGCTGCGTCAAAAGAGACGCGGTCCGGATTAGGGTTTACAATTTTCCTCCGCAATTTTTTTGTGAAGAACACAAGTTGCGTCTCTCTTCAACACGACCCATTTTACAGTTTCTATTATTCTTTCTTATTATTTTAATCAGGAGGACACAGTCAGTGTCAGGAACCGACGTGGTCCACGTCCTACTGGGTTCTGGCATTAACTTGGGAAAAAGATCAGTGTCGAGGTGACGTTGCCTTGGTCCGCCGAACGTGGATCGTATTATCAGAGGACACAACTCGTGTCCGAGGAGTCCGTAGAGGAATCTTTAAAGTAATAATCAATTTGAGGAGAGAGTAATTATTCTAATTCAAATTTAGATCCATTATTATTCTAATGCATATTGGGAGCCTTAATTATAATCCTATTGCATATCTTCCTTTGTAGTCAAGATGGATCTCCATGCTCCTCCTCCATGATGAATCATCTTCTTGACATCTCTTCTTTCATGTTGATTTGACCCGTGAAAAGAGAGGGGAGAGAGAGAGAGAGGAGAAGGAAAGAAATTGTGGAATATGATGAGAGGTTGAGTCCTATTTATAGAAAAAAGAAATCACCCTTACATAAAGTTTGAATACGATTAGAACTCTCAAGAAGGACATATTATTTTAATTTCATGAGATAATCTTTCATATGATTAGGACTTTCTTAAAAGCTAATTAGCATAGGAATAGAAATATTAAATTAATAAGAAAATATTAAGACACTATTTTGACTTTGACTCTTAAATATTTTTTTTAATTCTAATCAAATTATATCTTATCCTATATTTTCTCATCTTTATTTTTTAATTATCATTATTTAAATTTTTGGGTATTACAGGGAGGGTCCAGCCGCTGGCGGAGTTCGTCGCTGTCATCGACGAGCCACTCTTCATGGGGGAGCTATTTTATTTTTTATTAGAGTGGGTCTGAGAATGTTGAGCCGAACTGGTCTAAATTTGACTTTGTTTACAATACCATATTAGCCTCTAGTGGGCCAAAAGCCCACCCAGTTGCTGTCAAATTAATATCCCATTAACGACAAATGGATATTAACTAACTGCATAATTTTTAAATAGTTTTATTATTTGAAAGATAAATTAAGTGTAGATTTTTCTGTAAAATTTGTCGTTGAACCTTCTTTTTCTAATATGTGTAGTTTATAATACAAATTATAGAAGAATACACATCAGTGATAAAGTTGGTAAACTTTAAATTTCTATTCACTCGTGGGAAATATTAATGGTATAAATAATTCTTTCATCAAAACATAATTTGTGGGATGGAAGTCACGTTATTTTACATTTGTACTAGCAGGAAAAAAAGCCAGGAAAAAATTCTGCCAAAGGTAACACGACGTTACCTTGTAATGAGAACATAAAGATCTCAAATTTGATTAATATCATGAGGGCTTTCTGTATCATTTGTTTAAAGTTAAGAGTGATTTTGGAAGTGAGGCCAACTGACATAAAAAGAAATGTCCTGTTGCGTTTCATTTTTTCTGTATAAAATTAATAGTCGCTGCATCCTTATTTTTACTATTTTTTAATTAAAATTAAACATCTTTCAGTATACATGATTTTAATATTTAATATTAAGACCTCTCATTATATATCTTAATCTATTAATAAGTTGAATCAATTGACTGTTGTTATTTAAATTAGAGTTCAGATTATAGACAAAAAGGTGTCTTAAATGTCTTAGCAAGGACACCGCGAATTAAAAGGTATATTCAAGATTACTAAATTTCATATTTGATTAGAATATTTATTCTTCTTCCCTTATTAGGACTTCTAATTTTTTTTAAGTTGTTTCATAATATTCACATCTATTAGCATCCGACTAATCTGTCTCACTCCGTATCGAATATATGACTATGATGAATGAGGTCTAATCAAATAAAGTGTTTATGACTTCTAATTATCTCATCAGTGTAATATTATCAACTTTCTAAAGTATTTTATAAATGTGAGTATTAAAAACCTAAATTTTTCATATTATAACATGTATATCGCACAAAAGTAAGTCATTTATTACAATCAAACAAATCTTATCTAAAATCTGTACAGATACCTAAAAACAATCAGATTTTGTCACAGGAACGGATGCCTTCTTGTTGAGGCACAGCACAGCACACGCAGTTAGTACAATTAATTTCTTGTTTCCCATCAGAAGGACGTATTTGAGTGCAGAATCAGTAAGACTACACTTCGTAAGTCAATTGAACGAGACGTTGAATATGTAACTTATAACATTTGAAATTTCTCGCCTTCTAAAAGTCAAAATTGACTTGCAGAGAAAGAGTGAGAGAGAGTCCGTGTCAAAGCTTGAATGAATAGTTGTACTGATGCATATAACTTTTCCCTTTTTTCATATTGATATGATCGATCCCACAAACTACTGCTGCAATAATTAATATTTGTGCTTTAGATTAATGGAGTCTCCATTTGCATCGATCACCAAAAATGGTAGTGGGTGCATGATCCTAATGATTGATTTACCATGCAATTACAGCACATTTTTTTTCCATTTTGTTTTGCTATATATATATATATATATATATATATATATATATATAATACTTG
>LTAE01014541.1:0-11326 GCA_001647135.1 Pontederia paniculata | reverse complement strand
TTCTCAAGCAGCATGTGTATATATTCTTCCATATAAAAGAAAAGAGGGTTAGTAACCCCGTTTTCAAAAAAAAAGGAAAAAGAAAAAGGGTTAGTAACCCAGTCCAAAAAGAAAAAAAAAGAAAAAGAAAAAGAAAAAGGGTTAGTAACCTAGCCCAATGTAGAAAAAAAAAAAGAAAGGAAGAAGGGTTAGTAACCCATTTTTGCTTGTGATTAAATCAACATCACTTCTACTTCTTATCAAGGATTGTGAGTCTAGAGAGAGGGCTGTGGGAATGGATTATTCAGTTTGCATATTTAGTTGTGCACTAGGTTTGAGTTTCAGTGGTTCTGGGAGGAGGCTAATTGGCTAAGAAAACGCATGATGACTAGGGGGATCTGATCGATAGGGGGGAGTTGAGTAAGTTATTATAAGTTCATAATATGGCCAATTTGAACTGCTATTATCTAGCCTTAAATCTTCTAATTCTTTGCTTGAGGACAAGCAAAAGCTTAAGTTTGGGAGAATTATGATGATAGGGAATTCACTCACCATTTTCATATGCAAAAGTTACCCTTTTTCATGAAATCATGCATCATTTACATATATTGCCACACCTTTTACTACTTTTGCATCATTTGACATTCCCTAAACATAAATACATATTTTCGGCTCAAAAGACTCTTTTGAGTAAAGATTTGAATGATTAATGTTTGATTTCTCCTAAAAAAAATTATCCAAGACCAAATATCATTTATGCTGGAAATTGGACTAGGGGTACGTGTGCCGGAAACTAGACCTGGGGGTATCTGCGCGTCACTACATGCCAAACGCCACTAGAAGACAAATACGAAACAAAATCTACATATTCCTTTGCCAACTCTTGTGGTCCAAAAAAAGGAAGGTTCCTTAGCAACTTCCAGGAAATATTTGCAGGGCTATGCAAGGGACAAGTGGCATCTAATGATTGGTGAAAAGGAAAAGTATAAAAGGCAAAATGGAAGAAGAAGAGAGGGGGATCCGTTCTACATCCGGAAGGAAGCACCGAGTGGAGCCGCCATTGCTGAGGAAGAGAAGAACAGAGCTGAAGATGAAAGCTGGAGATTAAGGGAGTATCGTTGGTTGTATGATTGGCGATTTTAAGTTGTATTAATCTCCAATGACAAAACTCCTATCTTGTGATGTTTGTAATGTGTTTAATGGCTGCTAGAGGCTAAACAATTAGGCTAGGACATGGGATGATTTGAGATTAGCTTCTTGCTATATGAACTTATCCTTTAATGCATTTGAGTTTTTATTCGACTTTCCAATCTTCCCTTTTGTTATGTGCTTACATATGTGCTAATTTTTATATTATGAATTGTGTCTATTGAGTCCAAAGGGGCTGGGATCCGAGAGGCTCAACCTATTTGGAACAATTGGTTTTCAGTTATACTATTGATGTTTTGAACTTATCGTTATTAAGTAGTGTGAGATATTATTGTTTTGTTCTTGGTAGGAGGTCGGGATCCGAGAGTCTTGATTTATTTTATTTAGGAACATCTGGTTGGTATTTCTCGCTACTGATATTTTGCACATTTGGATTCAAATGATGAGCTAGTGGTCATTTTGTCTATGATAGGAAGTTGGGATCTGAGAGGCTTGATTCTCCTCATCGAGGTAGAGTGATAACTAGTTCTTATCTCTATACATCTCACCTGAAAGGGATCGGGATCCGAGAGGCTTGATCCCTCGTGTAAGGTATTTGCGGGGGATCCGAGAGGCTTCTACAGATGTCTAAGAGAGAGGTTGTCCATGGCATTCGAGAGAGTTATGTGNCTCTATATTGGTTCTCTTTCTATTTATCTAAAAATCTAAAAATACCAAAAATTCAGTCCTAGTTTACTTAAATTTCTGCACAAAAGATATTTCTCCTTGATTTTGGTTTGTGGTAGAATAGAGTAATTGAATTGTGAATTTCTTATTTCCCTGTGGATTCAACCCTAAAGTACTACAAGGATAACCGTATACTTGTGGTTGGAGTTGTGTGTCTAGGTTTATTTTTAAAACTTGTTGATATCCTATTTTTCTGTTTAGGTGCCCCCAGGTCCAGAAGACCTGGTACCACCTTTATTTTGACACACACGATTTTACCTCATCGGCATGGAACACCTATGAGGAGCTTAGTCTTGAGTACCTGATCACCCTCAGGACGATCAATCTGGATGGAAATGAATACATGATGATGAAGATCAAGCTTCAAATATACAGTAAGGGGTTTTCCTTTTCACTTAATGACTTCAATGATATTTATTAGTTTCCCCACGAGGGTAAGTGATGCATCCTTAGAGACTTTGATGCATCAGGATTATGGAGAGCACTCATAAGGGTAACCATTCGCAACTATCGATACAACAAGAGCAGCTTGATCGAGAACCCAATCCTGTGTTTTACCCATAGGATTCTCTCAAATACCATATGTGAGCGAGGTGATAGTGATGAGTTCCCTAATTAGATGGAGCCTTATCTATTGTATGTGATGATCAAGGGGGTTGATATCATCCTACTCGAAACTTTGAGAGGCACTCCAAGAAGACGAAAGGCAAGATAACTGTCAAGGAATTGATATCTCAATTGTTGAGCATTTATAGATATGGCTTGCAAACTCCAAGCCAGTTAAGAGCAGTACCTATCTAGATCAAAGCACGGTGCTAAACATGAAGCTTGCCTGCATATGATAAGATTTTTTTCTAGTGAGCTGCAAAGATTCACAGTTCTCGATAGGGCCAACTGACTTCTCTTTCCACCACTTTCTAGGCATCCTACAGAGCTATTTGAGCCACCACCGCTGCCTACACCTCGACGACGAGCCCGACCTTCAGAGGCAGGACCTTCTTCTGAGCTACCAACGAGCCTATGACAGACATTCCTTCCTACCCTGCAAAGTATGATTTTTCAATATTCAGGCCCTTTGGAGGCGATGTGCATGGACCAACTGCATTAATCCAAAATTACGATGGAGATATGCGTGTGCCAAGACAATACAAATGAGATGATTCAGCGCATTGCATGATTATCACACCATCTAGGGGCATTATGGGTCATTCTTCAGTCCATCACTGTCGCCGTCACCTATGAACTAGTCTGGTTGTACTCTTTCTCTTAGTTGCATCCTTTTCTTTTTATTTTATCATTGTTGTATTACCTTCTTCGATTGAGGTTTAAACATTGAGGACAATGTTTAGCCTAAGCTTGTGGGTTTTGCAATTCATGCATTTTTTGTTTAGTATGTTGCATTTTATGCTTAGTTCATTTTGTCATTTTTTGTATGCATTCATGTTTAGTGTGATTTTTTTTTAAAAATCACAAAAATATCATTTTCATCTACTAACCCTTGTTTAACTTCTAACTTAACTTAAGTATATATTCTAGAATTGTTTTGTATGATATGTGAAATTCGAGTGCTATTCTTTTAAATGTGAATTACAAGTATATATATTGAGTTCTTGAATCCTATAGAATAGGGCTATGAATCCTTAGACTACAATTCTTTTTTAGCTTTATTGTATTTGAGCCTAGATAGTTATAGTCTTTTCGTTGAATATTTAAGAATCTGTTGAAACTTATAAAAAAATGTATGAAAAATTGCAAAAGTTGAAAAAAATGTGCATATGCAAAATTCTGAAATTGAAAAAAATAAAGTATGAAATAATAGGGGTTGAAGTAGTACCTAAGTGTTATCCACAACCTCGATAAGTCCAGGCAAGTAAGTTCGAGGGTGCCTTAACACTTATTACCCTAAGGTCATTTGATCTGCGAGTCATCAATCGAAAGCCCGCTACACGGATCACCTTCTACAAATTGAAGAAGCGCCTAAGAGCTAATTCAACTACCTAGTTCGACCTTTCATTCAGATATTTGTTCGGGCAAGTAATCCCATAGGGAACTCTTAAATCCTGAAAATCTAAGGTCAATTGATTTGGGGACCATCCGTTGAAAGTCCACTACGTGGATTTCTTGTGCAATCTTGATTGAATGTTAGAACTCATAAAAACACAAGTCATGATTATTTTTATTGTTTAATAGTATAAGCTCAAGAGATACTTTTACCTTTAACATTAATATTATAATTTGTTAGACTCTATCTATAAACTATGATACAAATGGATTAAATTATTTATGAATTATAAGTTCTATGAACTAGGAGGATTGATGAAGATGCATTGCTAGTGAGGAGCAGGAGAGATGGTGCAAGGAGACTATTGGTCATGCATGACACATGTTATGATGGAATAGTCTTGAACATTGCTCTAGAATTTTGCTTGAGGACAAGCAATACTTTAAGCTTGGGGGAGTTTGATGCGTGCTATATTAGTCATATTTTTCATAGCATATGTAGTCAAATTTCATTATTTTCATCATAACATGCATAAAGTTTGCATAATGTGTGTGTTTTCATGTCATGGGCACTTGACAGCGAGACAGAGGAAGATGAAAATAATTTGGAGTTGATTCCAAGGTGAAATCGTAAAAAAGTTTCCAAAGTAACGGCCTTGACGAAAAAAGTCGTGCCCATGTGCGCACATATTGAATACAAATGGATTTTCACGGGCCAGTAAAACTAGTTTCACGGTCATGAAAATGACGACGAATGATTGATCGTGAACCATAGAAGTCACACATGTGTAGAGCAATGTCATGAGCTATGAGCCAAACTTCACGCCCATGAACACGTTTCAGCTAAAGAACAACACATACTTGTCACAAGTCATGAATGCATAATCATGATCGTGAAAGAGATGATATACATACAATCATGACCATGGCATCCGAGTCACGTGCCATGAAGCATTATGAATATTGAAGACACCTTTCGGTCATGACAGTGAAACCCAATCCATGGGCCATGACATTGCACTAATTTTGAAGAATTGCTACAGTCATGACCATGAAAAGTCTATCACAAATTGTGAAAATTCATGGGATAAAGTGAAATATTCATTTTTGAAGCCATTTAACCTCATCTTTGGGAGATTTCAACTCGAGATTGAATTATATATGGTGGAAATCAAAGTGAGAAATGTTAAGACTCTTCATATTTGATGAAACTTATTATAAATCGATATACCACAAAATTCAGAACAAAGGGGGAGAATTGAAAAAGTAAAAAAGTATACACAAAATGGAACAGAGAAGAGAACAAGGAAGGAGAAGAGATACATGAAGCTTGGAGAGAGTTAACACCAAGAGAAAAAGAAAATATTGATGCGCAGATCCTAAAGAAGATGATCATTAATTCAAGGTGCTTTTGATCATGAATTATCATTATTCTTCTTTCTCTAATTCTAAAGGGTGAACTCCTTGTAATTTCTTAGTTTATGTTTTTGGAGATTTTTATTATATCAGAAAAACTTGTTGAACTTTTGTTATAACTAATTTTAGTTCTTCAATTTTCTTATGCATATGAATGTTATGTGTAATGGTTTTTTATGATTTTCTGAGATTTTGTTTCTCAATAGCATCCTGGAGAGGAACAGTGAGATCTTAACTCTCTTTAATTTTTGGAATTTTTTGAAGTTGAGTTGAAGCATCACATACCACATCTAGGTAGCATCTTGGAGAAGAATAGTGAGATCTTAACTTTCTTTATCCTAGAGAGGAATGATGCATAGTATAGGAATTCCACTATAATATTAGATTGGCATCCTGGACAGAAATATTCGAGTCTCTTAGATTTGATACAGTTGGTTCATCCTTGAGAAGAAGCCATATTTTTGCGGAGATTCTAATCCATATAAGAAATTGATTAAACTGAACTTTGATTAAAACTTGTGGTAAAATTTTGTTTATCTCTACTCATTTGATATCATCCTAATATAGAGGCATTGTAGTCAAAATATTTTTATCTTTTTCTTTTTTATTTATTTTAAAAATCATTTTCATCAAAACACATTCTCTATTATTAGTTAGCGAGAATAGAGTTAACATGCAATCCTCATAGGAACAATACCCAACTCACCTTTAACTATTACTTGATACGAATAGTGCATTTGCTAGCGAAGTTTAGGCCATATATTAGCATCGCATCAAGAATTTTCGTAATAATTTTTTGTGGACGAAAATATCACATTACCAATTGACGAGGAGGCCGATTCTTAGAGATAGCATGTGTCAATCAATCAAATTGCAATCAATTTGATAATAGGGCTAAATGTTTCTTAATAATACAATGCATGGTTATTGATGGAATCCCTTAGCCATCAAACAAACTTTATAGCATTTCACAACACCATCTGAAAAATATTTTGAAAAAACCCACTTGCAACCGAGAATGTTTGTTCCTGGACATCGATGGATGAGCACCCATGTGCATTTGAAATAAGAGCATTTAGTTCTTCGACCACCACCGATCGCCAATGAGAAATTTTAATGGCAGAAGAGTAGAACATCATATTGGAATCCCAAGTAGAAATAGTATGCAACACATGCAAACCCTGAAGTCCGACAAGTTCCATGTAATTTCATCTAGTCCCTTGCCTCATTGTCACCTGTGCCTGAGAGGCTGAACTTGATGGGGAAGGACTTGACAGAGTATCAGTGTAGGAGGATGAAGATGAACTAGGAGAGACAATGCGAAGATTGACAAGTTACAGACCAATGAATCAATGGAATGAATGGGAGGCCTGGGTACATCAGTGGTAATAGTAAGCCAAGGAGAATCGAGAATAGATGTTGAAGGAGGGGAAAGAGATAAGGAATGATATGACAAACGAAAGTAGGTCTCATCAAATTTAATATGACGAGCATAATAAAGTTGATCTGTAATTGGACCCAAGTACCTATAACCATCGAAAGTGGAATGATAACCAAGAAACACACATTTAGTTGATCGAAGAAAGAACTTGTGATGATTGTAATGGTGCAAATAAGGATAAGTATCACATTCAAAAATCATCAAGAACTTATAAGAAGGAGGTTAATTGAAAAACTTTTCAAAGAGAGATATTCCGATCCAACACCATAGAAGGTAATAGATTGATTAAATATATTTTAGCTTTGGATAAAATTGCCAAAAATGATGAGGTACAAAGGAGTGCGTAAGTAAGGCTAAAGCAGTTTTGGTAACATGGCGAATTTTGCGTTTGATAGCGCCATTTTGTTCATAAGTATGTGGACAAATTAATTTATGTTGAATGCCACAAGAGAGAAAATGAGAATGTAGAGCTCTAAATTCGCCACCAGAATCAGAATGAAAAAAATGAATTTTTTACACAAAAAATGACATTCAACTAAGGCTTGAAAAGAAAGAAATACTGATTAAACATTAGATTTACTGCAAAGTGAAAAATACCATGCAAATTTTGAATAATCATCTAAAAATAAAACATAATAATGATGTCCTTGAGAAGATGAAATTGAGGCAGAACCCCAAACATCAATATAAACAAGATCTAATGGAGCATTACTATATGAAGAGACTAGTGGAAGAGGTTGGTGAGAAGAGTTGGCAAGATGTTATGCTTCACATGAGCTGATGAACAAGTAGCTTCAGGTGCTAGAGCCTGAAGGAAAGGAATGCAAGACTTTTCGCTAGTTTATGATGTTGGGTGACTAAGATGACTGATCCATTGAAGTGTTGAGAGGAAGGCAGAAGGAGAAGAATGTGATACGAAGCTTGAAGGAGCCGATAAAGTCCATGCCTATTGTGGCCTTGGAGACAAACTTTGTGTGTGTGGTAATCCTTGACAACAAAAAAAATAGGATGAAATTCAAAATAATAATTGTTATGAGAGGTAAATTGAGAAATAGATAATAAGAATTTGGAGATGGAAGGAACATGTAAAATATTCCGAAGTAGAAGAGAAGAACCATGAATAGGGAGAGAGGAATGATCAACATGAATAATACCCAAGCACATACCATTTCCATCCTAGATTTGCTCCGAGCCAGAATAAGGTGTGATGGAATGAAGAGATTGCAGATCCGGAGTGACATGATGTGTTCGCTCCAATATTCGTAATCCATCCACTATAAGAACTTAGCGCTAGAAGAAATGGAGATGAAGAACCAGCAAGCATCGTAGCTGAAGTTATGTAAGCATGCAATGTGACAGAAGTTGCAATGGTTGAAGTAGATAGTGAACCTGAATGATGAAACTTGCACCTATATGGACTATGCCCATGAAGTTCACACAAAGGACAAGGATCATGTCTCAGGGCAGCAAGATGACCATGTCCTTTGACATATCCACCTTGCAACCATGATAAGGTGAGAGTGGTGGATGCGTAAAAGCCTTCAAAGACTATTAGCAACGAGTGGGAAAACTATGTCAACCGGAGGATGCATCACAACAAGGAAAATTACGTAGGTTGTGAGAACACTTTGGAGTTAAGAATACGAAATAGGTTCAAGTCTAGATGAGAGGGATGCCACAATATCACCGTACTCAATTCCTAAGTTATGAAAGACGATGACATTAAATTGAGGAGTAGGGATTGGGCGACCTACCGCTAACAACCCAGCCGCGTGGTATTTCAATTGTCGTGGATAAGAGGCAATTGAATTGTCTCATATCTTAAAAGATTGCATTTGCATAGTTAGTTGCACAAATCATGTATGGGAAAGGGCTACAAAGGCATGACGAAGAGAATGCTATACTAGGTAAGACGTGTCCAAACCAATCACACGAGGAAGTACATCCTAAAAAAATAAGAGATGATCTAGTTGAGTAAAAGTTGAGCTTCTCGAAGCCATTTTGTAAATGTTGGATTGGGTGTTCTAGAAGAAGTCGAAGCTAAGGGTGCAGATGCTGGTGTCATAGAACTAGATGACACAACTGAAGGAGCAACAATCATAGATGGCGGGCAGATAGAGGTGCCATCGATAAATTTGTAGAGATCAAAGCTACAGAGCAACGGAAGAAACTACATCTTCCAAAAAAGATAATTAGTTGGAGTAAGTTTGATGGAAAACACGTGATGAATTTGATGAAGGGATGCAAACTAGTGGAGAATGCATATGCATTAGAGGAAATCAAGAAGCAGAACTTTGTGAGGAGGACATCGTGGGTAGAACAGGCATCTAGAGGGTTTGCAAGAAGAATGGTGATCATGTCCACCAAGAGAACTGACAGGCGAACAGGATTGCAACAAGGTAGGGGCATCGCACGAAGGAAGGGGAGGCGTGCAACACGCAGAGGCACGAGCGTGTCGTAGGCGTGCAGAGGCGCGTCGCACGGGCCCCACAGAGGAGGCGCTGGTAAGATAGTGCACGATAGAGAGGTGTCGTGTGATACGATAGTCACATGGAGGAGACGTGTCGCACAAGGAAAGCACATCGCACAAGCCTCACGAAGGGTGTTGCGTGTGGTTATGACAACGCACGACAAAGGGGCGTCGCATGGCATGACAATCGCACAAGAAGGGGCGTTTCACGAAGGAGGTACATCACATAGGCTGCATGGAGGGGTGTCGCACGTTATTGGAGGAGGCGAATTGAATGAGAGAGAAAAGAATAGATGTTATTACTGAGGCTCTGATACCATGTTACAGATTCAGAAAATAATATTTGGAAACTTTTCTTATTCATTCATATGTAGTGTTACATTATTTGTATAATACATTAGTGCATCAGAATAACAACGGATGATATGTAAGTAGTTATCGAAGATAGTGTCAAATAATAACAACCTAATTATGACTACAAATAACAACTCATATGAAGTATCAAATATGTTTAAGATAATATACGTTAACACAATAAAATTTGTCTTATTTTTTAATATTTTGTGAAAAATATTTCAAATATTGATGATGTTTATCTAACATTCTCAATAAAACATTATAATTGTGGCAATATAATTATATAAAGTTCCAACTTTAATTTTTTATAAATTTTAAAGAAATTCCTTTCATAAATTATGAAATTATTTATAATTTTTCTTGCATATTCTTTATAAAAGATATTTTTTCTCTTTTTGAATCAATAGTCAAATTCATTATACATTTCAATGTTATATGTCACAAGTTCTTTCATTTCTAAATATTATATAACAAGAATGTTTCTTAACATTTTTTTGGGTATAATTTACAATTGATTTATGATATTATCAATTTAAAAAAAATAGTTTATTCACTTATACGATATCTTTTAAATAATATAGTTACATGAGGTGTTTGCATATTTTTTTTAAAAGTTAATATTATAAATGATCGGTATACTTAATTAATTATAATTAATGTAAAATGACTAAAAATGGTACAAATGATAATTTAATAAATTACATCAATATATGTGTCATAAATTTAATAACAAATTTTTTTAACTATTTTAATATTAATAAATAATATAAAATAAATAGCTAACCAAAATAATTTATAAGTTAATAAAATAATAATAAATAGTAAAGTGATCATGTAGTATAAAATAATAAGTATATCATGCAAATAGTAATTAGTATTGAAATATTTTTTAGGGTATATATATGGAAATAAATTTTAATACGCTTGTTGTTACTCTAGATGTTCATCTGTCAAGCATCTCAAGACGCTGAGTTTCAAAAGTTTGTCGCTATTAATAATTATGCTTGCCAAACACTTTAAATAATATATTGATTTGGTCAACACACTATACACTCTTGTAGACCCTATTTTAAAAGTATGCCAAACATGGCCGAAGTACATGAGTCCTTGTGCTTAGCCTCATTTAGTTTTTACACTTTATGTTTATTCCGTTGCATTACAAGGTTTGGCATTTCAGGACTACGCTAATAATAATAACAATAACAACAATAATAATATAATAATAATAATAACAATAATAATAATAATAATAATAATATTATTATTATTATTATTATTAGTAGTAGTAGTAGTAGTAGTAGTAGTAGTAGTAGTAGTAGTAGTAGTAGGAAATATAGAATTCAATTGCTACCTGTAATACCCGGATCCATTAACCCAAAAGCCCACAAACCCGGATCCAATAAGGGGAGTAGTATTATAAATACCACCTAGGGGTGCCACAACGACCCTAGGTAAGAGAGAACTCTCTCTCCTCTCCCCTGTTCATGTGTTCTTCTTTTGTTTTCTCATCCCCGGAATTTCTGTTCGTCCTAAGAGAAGAAGATCCTCCATCTCAGCAGGAGAAACGCCGGAGAGGACGTCCCCGAAAGAGTAGAACAAGTCCCGAAGAACCAAAAGGTATGTCCCCTGGCGGATTTCTAGTACATAAAGTAAAGTATTTAGATCTGCATGTATTGGATTTTATCTGGTTGTACGATTTCGCTTTCTGCCCTAAAAAACGGACCGCGTCGATCCGACATGGGCCGCGTCAGACAGCCGGTCGGATCAGGCGCGGCGATCGCACGCCG
>LTAE01014538.1:0-11327 GCA_001647135.1 Pontederia paniculata | reverse complement strand
TTACAAATTTGTGATCATTTAAAACATTCTCAGAATCCTAGATTCAACAAAAACAGCAGCCAGCAATTGATACATTAACTTCCAATGGGCTATTAAATCAGATGTGTTTCTCATAAATTGCTTCAATAAAGGAGATTAGGTCAGCAATAAATTTGTGAATCAAAATTGAGATAAAGAGTTGGAAATTTATCAATGTGTGCATATATTTTGGTATAAAGTTCTACATAACAGCTATATAAATAATTTGGGAAAGTGGGGTAATAAACATGAGAGAATGTACATTTAAACCTAAAATGAGCAGAAAATGAGAGTGTTTAAGCAAGAATTCATCTATATAAAAACTACTTATCAATGGGTCCCCCATGAGATGAACTTGTTTCTAGTGTACGATATGGTTGAGTGGGTTTATTGTCAATGTTGGAGCCTTTGTCGCCAAAAATTCCAAGCGTCATTCAATGAAGATGAAGGACAAGATTATTGTCCGGGAACCCCTATAGTGAAGCACTTTAGGAAGTGGCTCATGGATTCCAAGGTAGTCAAGGATGGGATCTATCTGGACTATAGCACGATGCTGAACATAAAGTTCACATTCGTTAAGAAGGGCGCCCGAATATGTATATTCAAGAACAGACATGGCATGATACCCTGTGACGAGCTTGCTAGATTCATAGTGTTCGATAAGGCCAACTGTCTCTTCTTCCCATCACTTTTTGGGAATCTTGCCTAGCCGATCGAGCTACGGTTGATGCCTACAATGTGACGACATCCCCAATCCTCTAATGTGGGACCCTCTTTTATTAAGCTGCCCTACAAGGCCCCTGACGATATTCCCTCCTACTTTGCACCATATGATCTTTTAGGCATTCATGCCACTTTGGAGGCAATACACATGGAGCAGCTACGCCGGTCAGAGATGATGCAGGAGATCCGTGCATGCCACAATGACAGTAATAAGATGATTCGTCGCATGCACAAGTACCACGCTAGCCAACGACACTATAGATCGTTCTTCCCTCTGTCGTCGCCACCGCCTATGGATTAGTTTGGTTTGTATTTTTGTTTCTTTTCTTGCATATTTTCCTTTTTCTTAGTTTTTCATTGTGTCATCTCCCTCGACTAAGGCTTAAACACTAAAGATAATGTTCGGTCTAAGCTTGGAGAAGTTGTGCATTTCATGCATCTTTGTTTAG
Source organism: Pontederia paniculata (assembly GCA_001647135.1). Lineage (NCBI taxonomy): Eukaryota > Viridiplantae > Streptophyta > Magnoliopsida > Commelinales > Pontederiaceae > Pontederia > Pontederia paniculata. Next base: position 10,137 of record LTAE01014538.1, on the reverse strand, counting down.
TTGTATTTGCATATCATGTTTATTTATTATTATTATTATTATTATTATTATTATTATTATTATTATTATTATTATTATTATTATTATTATTATTATTATTATTATTATATATTTTCATGCTTAATATGAAGAAAAATTTCAAAAATCCCAAAAATACCATTAACATCTTACTAACCCTTGTTTAACTTCTAGCTTAACTTGAATATATATTCTAGAGTTGTCTTTTATAATCTATGAATTTGAAGTTAAGTTATATACTCAAGTCATGATAATTTAGTCATATTTTTCATAGCATATTTATTTTATTTTTTCTATCAATTTAATCGACTCTTGCATCATTTTGTTTAATAATTCACTTCATTTTTTTTCAAAATCAAAGTCTACAAAATGTTACTCATTTTCATGTCCACGACATTCAGGTGAGAAACTAAGGGAGGCCACAACAAACTGAAGAAGATTTAGAGGCCAAATAAATAAAAAATGAAATTGACGGTCGTGACAGGTTGGTCACGTCCGTGAGTGCATACACTAAAGACATGTCATGATCGTGAATGCATTTTCAACCATGTAAGTGAATGAGACAATGATGAATGATGAAGACGATTACCTTCGATCTCGACCGTGATATCTTGATCATGGGTCGTGAACATCCTCACTAGAAGAAATGTACATTTTGTCATGGCCATGACATCTTGGTCATAGGTCATGAAGAATGTGAAGACAAATAGAAATCTTTTGGTCATGGCCATGAAATCTCGAAGCTGCTAAATTTAACTTTCAGTCATGGTTGTGATAGTCCTATCACGGGCATTGAATTGTTCATCTTGGAGAATTTATGTTGAATTCAAAATCAGTCAAATCTTATCTTTTGAGGATTTTGACTTGAGATTAAGTGAAATTTGATGGAACATCTGCTCAAAACAAAATACGACATGTTAGGACACTTCACATACAATGCCACCTAATGAAAATCCATAAATAAGACCCTAAGGCCTCTTTTGCAGGGTTAAGCTTCAAGCCTAGAAGAGCCTAATGTTGGAGAAGAACACGAAGTCCTACTATATAGATTCTAAGGAGATGATAGTCAAGGTTTTTTATTCTTAGTTATTATATTATGTAATCTTCTTTATGTGTAATTCAAAGGATAAACTCTCAATATAACTTTTCTTTTATTTTCATGGAGTAATTTTAGTGTAAGGAAAACATGTTGAACCCTTGTACTAATTGATTTTAGTTCTTAAATTTCTTATGTGTATGAATGTTGCTTTTAATGCTTTTTAGTGATTCTTTGATATTTCTAGCATCCTTGGCAGGAGTAGTGAGTTCTTAATTCTCCTTGATCACTAAGATTGAATGTTGAAGTTTTAATTCGAATCATTGCATACCATACTTGGTAGCATCTTGGAGAAGAATATTTTAGCATATTTATTTTATTTTTTCTATCAATTTCATCGACTCTTGCATCATTTTGTTTAATAATTCACTTCATTTTTTTTCAAAATCAAAATCTACAAAATGTTATTCATTTTCATGTCCACGACATTCAGGTGAGAAACTAAGGGAGGCCACAACAAACTGAAGAAGATTTAGAGGCCAAATAAATAAAAAATGAAATTGACGGTCGTGACAGGTTGGTCACGTCCGTGAGTGCATACACTAAAGACATGTCATGATCGTGAATGCATTTTCAACCATGTAAGTGAATGAGACAATGATGAATGATGAAGACGATTACCTTCGATCTCGACCGTGATATCTTGATCATGGGTCGTGAACATCCTCACTATAAATGTACATTTTGTCATGGCCATGACATCTTGGTCATAGGTCATGAAGAATGTGAAGACAAATAGAAATCTTTTGGTCATGGCCATGAAATCTCGAAGCTGCTAAATTTAACTTTCAGTCATGGTTGTGATAGTCCTATCACGGGCATTGAATTGTTCATCTTGGAGAATTTATGTTGAATTCAAAATCAGTCAAATCTTATCTTTTGAGGATTTTGACTTGAGATTAAGTGAAATTTGATGGAACATCTGCTCAAAACAAAATATGACATGTTAGGACACTTCACATACAATGCCACCTAATGAAAATCCATAAATAAGACCCTAAGGCCTCTTTTGCAGGGTTAAGCTTCAAGCCTAGAAGAGCCTAATGTTGGAGAAGAACACGAAGTCCTACTATATAGATTCNCATACAATGCCACCTAATGAAAATCCATAAATAAGACCCTAAGGCCTCTTTTGCAGGGTTAAGCTTCAAGCCTAGAAGAGCCTAATGTTGGAGAAGAACACGAAGTCCTACTATATAGATTCTAAGGAGATGATAGTCAAGGTTTTTTATTCTTAGTTATTATATTATGTAATCTTCTTTATGTGTAATTCAAAGGATAAACTCTCAATATAACTTTTCTTTTATTTTCATGGAGTAATTTTAGTGTAAGGAAAACATGTTGAACCCTTGTACTAATTGATTTTAGTTCTTAAATTTCTTATGAGTATGAATGTTGCTTTTAATGCTTTTTAGTGATTCTTTGATATTTTCTAGCATCCTTGGCAGGAGTAGTGAGTTCTTAATTCTCCTTGATCACTAAGATTGAATGTTGAAGTTTTAATTCGAAGCATTGCATACCATACTTGGTAGCATCCTGGAGAAGAATATTTTAGGTGTGTGGTCTACTAGGCTATCATCTTGGACAGGAACGATCAATAGTCTCAAAAATACATTTTAATTCATCTCAGTTGTTGGTATATTAGATTGGCAAACGGAATAGTGAAGTCCATCACGAGATGAGATTATTGATTCATCCTAGAGAGAAAATTAGATTCTTTTGTAGAACCTAATCCACATAGAACTTGATCCTCGTGGGAATAATACTTTACTCACTTTCATTATTTGTTGATAACGATTAATGCACTTGCTAGCGAAGTTTTATTGACATCTTAGCATGTAACAAAAGGTTACACAACACTAAAAAAAGTGAAGGTAACAAAAATAAAATCTCAAAGTAACTTGTAATTAGAGTATAAGTTAATGATTAATTCCTTGACAATGATGTCAAAAGCTTGATGTGATATTTTTGTCTCTAAAAAATGATTTCAAAAAATCCGATGCTAAAATATGTTAACAGACTAGCAAGTGTTGTAGTCACTCAAGTAATAAAGTGTTAAGATTATGGATTTGTCGATCCCACAAGAAATTTGTTTAACGAACGATAAAATTTATAGAGGCTAATAGGGGATAACAATGAGTGGTGAAAGTGTGCAGAAAAGTAAATAACAAAAAAGTATATACTATATTAATGATGTCTAGGACCTTAGAATGAGATATATGATTAGAAATAAACTTAGTTTCACCGTCGAAGTGATTGATCTTAACCGATAAAGCATATGTTCGAGTTCTCAAATTGATTAGGAACACCTAATATATGATCTCCCTTAAGGAGTAAACCAATTATCCTAAATCTTAGTAGAATTTAAAGCACTCATTAATGGATACACTCTTAATCAACTCAAATCAGGATGCAAGGGAATGTACTCCTAAACTATTAAACCATTATTAACGGGATAATCTAACATACCACAAATCTAATAGTCTTTAACGGATCAATAAGAGAAGACATGAACTACATAAATTATATTGATCACACTACATAATTAATATCCAACTACTTTATTAAAATTTGACAATCATGTTCTTGAGAATCAAAGAAACTATTATCAATACTAAAAAGGTTTCAGAAGTTTTCCCTAGCAATAAATACTATCATAAAAGAAAGTTTATCTAAAAGAATAGAAAAAATATCATCCCAACATAAAGTAGAACATAGGGTACTCCTCTAGATGTCGATGAACCTCTACCCGATCTTCGTTATGAGTGTAGCGTGTAGAAATCTTCTCAGTTGCCCTTCAAGTTGTTCTCACATCATTGGCTTCGAAGCTCAAGTTGTAGGCTCCTAGCATATAACTTCTGATTCTCAACATTTGTATTTATTAGTCTCCAAAGGGTTTCTAGAGTTTCCATAAAGTTTTATAAGTTTTGACAATCATTCCATGTCATAACAAGACCTTCAGAACACTTCGAAATATACTTAATTATGTTTTGTATCGATCTCCAAAGTTTTTGGATATATTAAGAGCATATTCCTATTGAAATTCTTTCAAAATATCCGAGTTTGAGTGAGAACTAGTGAATATGGCCTTGCTATTGTGATTTGTAATAGGATTTAGTGGGTTGTGAAATCATTAGATTTATATGGAAAGTGGTTGTAGTGACCCATGACAGACCACTTTAACACCCGTAATATAATGACCAGTGTATCGGGGTATTCAAATCTAGAAATTCTCATTTCTCCAACATCATTTAACTTAAATATATCTTCACTATAGATTATATCTTGGCCTGTGAAATGTCATTTAACGACTCGTAATATCCACAAAGTCTGCTACAACTTTAATGGTCATGATGGCCTTATAAAACTCGATTTATGATCTTGTCATGAGCCGTTACAATCTGTCACGGGTTTTACAAACCCATTTAACATACCATTAAATTTTTTTATAGCCCATGACAACTTCATAGAGTTTTTGTTCTCGCTTGATTTTAAATTCGATTTGGGTGCAATTTTCTCCAGTAGCTCTGTTATTGCTTCCTCTTGTGTCATAAATAATAAAAATAGAAAACCTGGGTAGATTTATGACTCCAAACAAATTAAAACAAATAAGTAGTAAAATAGATGCACGTCATGATAAAACTTATCAAAATAAATCTAAATGCAAACCTAAATATAGATTTAGCATGCATCAAATACCCCTAAGTTTAAACTCTTGCTTGTACTCTAACAAAAGTTCTCCATTGGACTCAAGAAAATTTCATCATAAACATTCATCCAATAGCCCAATACTTTTCTTGCACTCTCTCATCTTATGTGCATCACAAGAACATCATCCTTTCATCTGAAAATCAAGCGTTATAATTTTTCTGAACCTCAAAGATATTTAAACAATAATATCAAACTATTAAATTCTGTTATGATATACAAAATATAAAATTGATATATTATATATGTCTTGAAGGATTATTAAATCACCATGGATGGGACTGCCTTCTAGTGCAATGTGTCTTAGCATTTGAAGCAATGTTTAATATGTTTAAGCAAGCTCATAATTTCTTCCCTTAATCAATCAATCGAGCAATAAATTTAGAAAAAAACTCGAATAAATATGACTTCATGTTCTTATTGTACCTTATCTCATTCTAAAGAAATTTCTCCAATTTTTCAATTGATTTATTATATATTTTAAATACTTTTTTTAACTTTTATTACTCAAGCAAAAGATTTGTATTAGAAAATTACACAAAAGTCTCAACTTTTGTGTTCATTGCAACTATGAAATATACTTTTATTGTTGAATAAAACTCATCAACTTTCGAATTTTATGTTGCCTAAACTTTTTTTATTGAATAAGAAAGCACTAACTTTTAATTTTTTTTGTCTCATAATATATTTTTTAAAAAAATATTAAGTATGATATTGTATGTACCTTAGATAAGTGAACATTATATAAATAATATTTGAACCTAAAATATAAAAAAAATATATCATATATTTTTTATATGAATTAGTAATAATCATTATTCATAACTATATTACTATATACAAAAAAAATTCACTAAACATATAAAATAAAGATTGAAGGTATAAATATTTATGGATGTTGCAACTAGTTAAGGGTAGTCCTTTTAAGAGAAAGATGAGTTCAGTAATATATTTTTTTTATTTCTAGATACAAATAATATATATTATATTTCACTGAAATATATATAGAATACATCGAATATGTTTTATAATCGTGAATTAGTAATCATATTTGTATGTTTGTGACGATAGCTATACTTTGTAATCATGATTGCAACATTCATATTAATGCATTTGTAACCACAAGTAGGTATTATCATGATAATAACTTTATAGCTTTTACCACAATGAATTTTTTTTGGCAACAAATGTATATAATTACCATGAATTTAAATTTCATAGCTAATCACCTTCATTGTGTAAATAGTGAACATTATTAATTTGTAATTCAACAAAACAAAAATCCAAATATATTTTGAAAATTTTAATTTATTTATTTTAATAATCTAAAAACAAGATTTATTTTAAAAAAATCCAACGTTATAAGGCATGTGTCGCAACCTAACGCAGGTCGTGTTCGCCTACCATGCTAAAAAAAAAGATGCAACACTGCATCGCTACCACACCGAAGATAGGACACGGACCACGTTGCCCCCTAACACGGGTCGTGTTCCCCAACAACGCCGCGACGGAGATGGACATGCCCTATAATGGGTCATGTTCGTTGATAACATCAACACCATGCATGCCTCGGGCCGTGTTGCACTTGAGCACCGGCCGCGAAACTGAAGGTAAGTTGAACGCGGGTCAGATCACCTTGATCCCAAACTACCCGCACAAGTCACGGATTGTGCCCGTTGTCAACACGGGTCGTGTCATGATTGCAAAAGGTAATCGATGAACTTCACAAAGAATGGACCATGTCCGTGTTTAACACTGACCATGTCCTGAAGAAATGGACCGTGTCCAATAGGACACGGGCTATGTTTTCGAGGCTAGGTTGAATTGTTCTCGTTTTAATTATTGTATTTTAAGTATTGATTGATGCATTAGTATAAAACCTAGATTTCTATGATAATATGATTTAAAAATAGAAATTGCATGTGATTAAATTGAGTCATGAATGGTATGATTTGGTTCCTAACGAATTGGCTCCTTGCCATGGGGGAATTGGGTTCCTTTGGGGACAACTATCCCTAGGTTCAATTGGGTTCCTTGAGCAACACCCATCAATCACTTTGAGGATGGCTGATTTCTCCTAGTTCAATTGTTAAATGAGTTTCTTGGGAAACAACCATCAATCCTTTTGGAGTATGGTTGATTTCTCCTAGTTCAATTGGGTTCCTTCGAAAATAATTGCCATTGTTGATTAACGAGTTTCTTCAACCCTAGCAGTCTTAATGGCACCGGGGCAAAAGCCAATCATCTTTATGATTGTTAAATGTTCAAAATTTATTGTTATAATTGAACAAAAATTGATTAAATGAATAAAGAGTCCTAAATAAAGATTGAATTGGGCTTGAACCTATTGAACAAAGAATAATGAACTTTGCTCCACAACATTGCAATTGAGGTTCATGCAATTGATATTGATAATAACATTATTACATGTTTTGATAAAGCTATTGTATTATACCCAAAGAGATAAGGTAAAGTGATAAAGTAAATGAGAAATAGAATTATTGCTTAATTGATCTTTATCATGTTCTTGTATATATTTTTTCCTATTGTATTACCCTTACATATTGGGCTCCATATCTCATGGGATATTGTTTTCCCTACTTTTGATCATGCAGGCGTCGAAGGTAATGAGAAATACATGATGGCACTGGTGGCATAAGTTCATGATATGGCAGCTTGCACATGATAGGAGTCTAGCCACAATCAACTTAGTCTTGCATTAGAGTCATAGTTATTTGAGTAGTTTATGTCTTTCATTATTGAAATAATGTAAAAAGACATTTGGATAGATTTATTTTATAGAATTTTATTTTAAAGTTATTGTTTCTATATATTTTTTGTCAATCTTTTGGTCAAAATCAAGTCAAAGAAGTATTGTCATAGTGTCTCCAATTCTTAATTTTGCCACATGGCGGGGTATGGATTTGTGGTGTTAAAGTAAGGCATCAGAGTCAAACAAGAGACACTTCATAGTTGTCTTTAAATGAATAGAGTCCATGTGCAAGCATCAGAACAATCATAGTTCCATAAAAAAAACTATAGGTAAAGTTCTAAGGAGGTTATCGATAGGGATGCTATTGTTTAATGTTTCTTGTTGTAAATGCATATGGATCCAAAACGTCTTACTGATTGAAAGACAACAAACAGATAAAAGGGTATGATTGAATTCGAGGATGACTTTATTTTTAAGGAGGTTATCACATAACACCCAAGAATTTAAAGAAATAAAAAATAATATTAAAAGGATAAAAATGAAAGATAAAGTAGAGTATGATTAGGATTAGGAAAGAATAAGTAGGACTCAAAGTTAAATTATTATCCCAATATTTTAATATTCCTAATTTTATCCAAACTAGCTTTAAAGGACTCTTAATCATAAGTAAATTAGGAGGAATTAAGTTAACTTTAACTAAGATTAGGCCTAGCAAAACCCCTACATATAGAGGGTTAGAGAGGGGACGGCCTCATAATCTCTCTCAAATTTTAAGCACCAGAATTGCTCTCTCTCTCTCTCTCTCTCTCTCTCTCTCTCCCTTCTCTTGGAGGACTAAAGGAAAGGGAAGACATGTGAGGGCGAGGAACACAAATTGAGGAAGAAGAGAAATGATTAACTAACCAAAGTATGTAACTAGGAGGATCAGCCCTAGGGATCTTCATATGTATATGACAAAGTATTATCTTTATTTAATTGTTAATGAAGTTACAACAATTGATGCACCAACAACTAACAAACGCATAGCGTGTCCGGTAGGAAATGGACGATGTTCACAGGTAAGAACGGTCATGCTATTCAAAGCACCGGTCTTGTTCACGGCAACATATCATAGCGCCAAAATAGATTGCATCGTCCCTAGACGCTGGTCGTGTTCACGGCAACATATCGAAGCACCAAAACAGATTGTGTCACCCCTAGATGTTGGTTGTGTTCCTTATGACGAACGCCACCAAAGATCGAAACAGACTGCATCGTGACCTAATGTAGGCCCTGTTCGCCTACCATGAGAAGACGACACCACCGCGTCACCACGGCCTTGGAGACAAGACACAGAGTGTGTTGCCCCCTAACGCTGGTCGAGTTCCCCAACAATGTCGAGGCAGAGACGTAGACTCCCTATAATGGGTTGTGTTCGCTGATAATGTCAACACCATGTATGAAATGGGCCATGTTGCACTTGAGCGTCGGCCGTGTCACCGGAGGTAAGTTGAACGTTGGTTAGATCACCTTGATTCCAAACCGAGCGCAAAAGACACAAATCTTGCCCGTTTTTCAACACGGATCGTGTCACGACTGTGAAAGATAATCGATGAACTTCATAGAGAACAGACTATGTCCGTGTTTAACACTGATCATGTCCTGAAGGAAATGGACTATGTCCGATAGGACTCGAGCCGTGTTTACGAAGCTAGGTTGAATTGTTCTCATTTTATCTTATTGTATTTTAAGTATTGATTGATGAATGTAGTATAAAATCTAGATTTCCATGATAATAGGATTCTAAAATAAATATTGCATGTGATTGAATTGAGCCATGAATGGTATGATTTGGTTCCAGTTGAATTTGCCCCTTGCTGGGGAAATTGAGTTCCTGTAGAAACAATTGTCTCTACTAGTTCAATTGGGTTCCTTGAGAAACACCCATCAATCCCTTTGGGGAGTATGGTTGATTTTTCCTGGTTCAATTGTTAAATGGGTTCCTTGTATGGTTGATTTATCCTTGTTCAATTGGGTTTCTTCGGGAACAATTGTTACTATTGATTAATAATTTTCTTCAAGCCTAGCTAGCTTAATGGCACCGGGGCAAAACTCAATCACCTTCATGATTGTTAAAGGTTCATGATTGATTGTTATAATATAACAAATATTGATCAAAGAAATAAAGTCCTAAATAAAGATTGAATTAGGCTTGAACCTATTGAACAAAGAATAATGGGCTTTGCTCCACAACATTGCAGTTGAAGTTCATGCAACTTTAAGGATATTATACCCAAGGAGATAAGCTAAAGATATAAAGTAAAGGAGAAAAAGAATTATTGTTTAATTGATCTTTATCATGTCTTTATATATGTTTTTTCGTATTGTATTACCCTTATATATTGGGCTTCATAGTTCATGGGATATTGTTTTTCCTTTTTTTGATCTTGAAGGCGAGGGAGATAATGAGGAATAGATGATGGTACTGGTGACACAAAGGTTCGTGATATAGTAGCTTTCACATGATAGGATCTAGCCCAATCAACTTAGTCTTGCATTAGAGTTATAGTTATTTGAGTAGTTTATATCTTTCATGTTGAATCTAGGATCCCGAGATTGTTTT
>LTAE01014537.1:0-11327 GCA_001647135.1 Pontederia paniculata | reverse complement strand
GTAAATACAATATCTTATAAATGACTTACGAACTTTGGAGTCGATATCTTTGAAAGAGATATGCTCTCAACATAATCTTCTAGACAATTTTTTTTGTTCTATTCTGTACATACATCTTATTCATTTCCGTCATTTTACAGTCAATTTGGGCATTAACCTAAATCAAGTGCAATTAAGTTACTTTATTCTACTATATCAGATCAGTAAAATTATTATAGTTAACTTTGTCATAGCCTTTCATAGTACTTGAATGTTGGATAAAACTCAGAGCTGTGTGCTTCAGTCAGAGAGAGTTGCAACAGTTTCAGAGATTGAAACTTACAAGTGATTGGTCTCTGCCTTTTTAATGCTTTATGAGTTCGGTTCCACCTGTGAGACTCTTGACCTGCTTGGAGATCAGTTACTGCAATCAGGCGACTGTGCAGTTCGAAACTGACCCTTGGATGAATATCCAGTGGTCAATGTTCTGTTGTATTCACTGTGCATTCGAGAGAATCGCTTGCAGTTCAAGCTTGGCCATTTAATGCACCCTGATTATCTGCTCTGCTCCATCAAAGTGGAAACTGTGGCAGGAAAAAAATTATATAAGTGGCCACTGGCCAATGAGTGTAATAAGGCTGTCTACAGCTTTAGTGGCCAAAACTTTATAATGCCTCTAGATAGTATACTAATTGTCCATGCTTTTGAAGGCATTCATATAAGTTCTTTTTTTTACTGGGACGTGCGTGTATGGCGACATGGCATGGATGTTACTAGGTTTCAATCTTTTGACCAACTTTTGCCAGCATTAAGATATCTCTTTCTTTTCTCTTTTATATTTCTTTTTTTATTACGTGGAATATAAAAATGTTGAAAAAAGCTTGTTACTCCGCAGCATTTGTAACCCTGAAAACTGAAAGCTGTCTGACATTTGTTGGTCAGGGTTGAGCTAAGGATGATTGATCAGTAAATCTTGAGGCCACATCAGTGATGGTTTTTATCACTGCCGCTACAAGTGTTCCCATTCTTTTAGAAGATAATTGATTTGATAAAAAAAGTATATATATAAAATTTTATTCAGAGGTCGATTCTTTTATGAAAATAAATTTGGAAATAAATTATATTCCACTTGAAATCAATGTCCCAACCAATTCGGTAGAAGCTTGGTTGTTAAATTGTTACTATTTTTTATCGTTGATAGTTTCTGTGATTCTAACTTAGAAAGTGTCTGTATGCTCACTAATACTACTCATAACAATGTTACAATAGGATTATCTAGTTCAAACGTAAAGGATTAGTTTATACTTTCTTTTTCTGTAGGGTTAATCTTTCGAGCCTTTTTTTTCTTCCTACAATCAATAAATTTTAGGGACAGCGTATTTAGTATTTGATTCGAACATGTGTTTTAAATCTAACAGGGGATAGATCCGAACCGGAGTGCAAAAGTTGGGTGAATCTAACAGGGGCCTTGGTGAAATTATTTTCACCAGATCTATGTGAGAAGAAGGGCAAAATAATTGAATCCAACTATGATGACATTTTCTCTACTGCTATGACAACATGCAGCCACAATGATGTCTATGAAAAGAGTACAAGAAGTTCCTTACTCAGCAGCAATGTTTTAAAACCCGACCCGGACATCGACCCGGATAGCTTGACGGGTCAGGTCGGACCGGTCGGATCAGTTGAACTGGATGGTCGAACTGGATATTAATAAATTAATCTAAAAAAAAGAAATTGTAAGAAAAATGGAGTGACCACATCCGGTCACCACAATAAAAATAGGTATCAAATTAAAATACATGAGCACATATTATTAATTATAATAATATGATATTTTTTAGTTCTAATTCATAATTTATAATAGTGCCTAATGATAAAAATAAATAATAAGATAATTATTAAATACTAATATGCTCGATTGATTCATTAATTTTTTTTATTTAACATAATTATTTTAAATTTTACTTATATGACAAAGTATATTATTTAGCTCTAGAAAAATAAACTAAACTTCTAATATTATTATTTGGAAAAAAAATATTTTTTTAGTCGGGTTGGTCAAACCCGCCGGGTTGAGCGGTTCAACCTGGATTTTGACCGGGTTTGACCGGATCAAAACGATCCAATTGGCACCCCGGATTTTGAGTGACCCATGACCCGTTTTATACCCCGAACACCGGTCCGACCGGTTCGACCGGCCGGGCCGGGCCGGGTTTTACAACATTGCTCAGCAGACAGTTGCGATCGATGCCTCCAGTGGGTTACTGACATAATAAAAGAGAAGAATTTAACAAGGTCATTATGTGCAATAAGACTCGCTTGTAAATGTTCCATCAACATTTGATAAGTAATGAAAATATAGTAGTCTGATCATGCTGAACATACATGCTGGGGGGGGATACAGAGGATATACAATATGAATGTACACTCAAATAGAGTACAATTTACAGATCAGTTAGAATAGGATGTGCTGATTGCGGTTGCCGATGGAAAACAAACATTTTATTACAGGAATACAGAACTGCTTGAAACAGCTTAAAGCATTGTTATATGTATTCCACTAGGGGACACTAGACTTTAGTTCCTGCTCGAGTTCATCAAACTCCCAGCCCCCTATTTCATCAGTTGAATAATCTCTGCTCACTTTCCCAAATTCCATTTCCAGTCTTGCGATCTCAGATTCAGGATCTAGGTTCTCCTCCGCTGTGCCTGAAGATAACCGCGGTGAGTCGAAACCTTTGGGTCTTGGAGAACTAGCCAGCGGTGTAGATGATGTTCCTTCTTGCGATGTCTCCTCCTGTGGCTGAGTTGCTTTATCTTGAGGCAATTCAATCTGTAACAAGGGTCTTTCAATAGATCCAAAATCCACTCTCATTTTTTCAACTGACTCAAATAATTCCTTGACCTCAGAATCATCTCTCCTGCATCAATGATACACGCAAATCAAATGAACTTTCAAGAAAAAAATGAGGTTACTTATCACATTTACTCTAGGAAATGTAGTACCTGTAACCATTTCCCCGGTCTGCATAAAAGAGCTCCTTCATGTGATCAACTACACTGAAGGTGGCAACAATCTGAAAAGGATCACATCGTTGAAATCCAGTTACAATATTAATATTTATAGTAGTAACCATTGAGGAGACAGACAGATGAAAATGTTATAATGTCAAAAATCACATCTCGCCCGAAAAAAGATAAAAAGTTCCATTCTCTACAGCCAACATCTAGTGCTTAGCTACACCTAAGCCAGCTTCATCAAATAACTGCTCAAAAAGGTAGACATTCAACAACAAAACATAAACAAATTTGACTATCCGGTATTGGAAACACTTGTAATTACCTATTCTAATTTTCTGCAAGAATCATATTCCTTCTTAATATATAAAATTGATAAGATAGAAGAAGAATGCCATAGCTCAATTGTAAGATCATAGTAAAAACGTGTGTAAGAGCTCAATAACATGCTTCATGACACATTTGAGAGGTGCATCATGTAGATAACATCAAACTAATTAGTTCAGCAACTGCCCAAGATAAATTTGGGTTTTATCATAAAAATCATGTCATAGTTGCAGAAAACTCTAAACCACAACCAGGAGTTAAAATTTGGCTTTCATTGTTAAAAATTACTTCAGTTGCATAAAACTCTAGTCGCACAACCATAGTGGTCCCTCTGTAAAAGAACTACCATACTGGTTCAGCAATCATGATCATTCAATGAGATTGAAAGCAGAGATGGTTGTTACCTTAGTCTCTACTTCCAGATATTCTTCTTCAAGATGTTTCCTCGGAATTGATTCCTTAATTGTGTCACCGTCTGAACTCGGTCTCACATCTGAGCTGCAATTATAGATTATGGAAAGAAATAAGCAACCAAAAATGTGTTGTTCCATCAATAACAGAACATGATTACCCTACCTTTCACTGAACTTTTTAAGATTATCCACATGTGTTCTTATACTGCTGATAGAAGGGCCTAATTCTTCCTAAGGAAGATCCAGAGTCATGTCAACACTAAGGAACCTTTAATTGGTAGAAATAGTCATAAAAAATCAATAAACTTATGAACATTCCCAAATAGATAAACAGAAAAATGAAAACCTTGCAAGAATAGAGGTAACGCCTAATCAACTTTAGGAAGCAATCTCTGTGAGTCTCCAGTTCACCACTTTATCGACAACATGCACATGAAAAGCACAGGTGATGTCACACTTAGATATCAGAATAAAATATATTTAAATAACAATATTGCGGGGAATGAAAGCATTTAATAACAAAATAAGTAACAGGACTACATACTTAGCCTGCTTGTCCTTCAATTCTACATAAGAAGTCTGTAACTGCCAAGTATCTTCTAAGAAATTCATCCATGTGTGGATAACATCAGCTTCTATTTTACATGATGAGATGGATTTTAAAAGTTCATCCTCCTATAACTCCAAGTCAAAAAAGCATTAGTTAGATTTAAAGAAAGATTTGAGACCTATGTTAACAAGGAATGATAAGGAAAAGGTAACACAAAATCAAGAAAATCTGGAAGACCTTTGCTTTAAGATGCAAAAGAATCTGGTTGCTTGCTTCATCGAACTGGTCCCTCTCCTCCCTGGTTTTGTTGAGTCGTGAGACAGCAGCAGCTAAGGAAATATTAACCTAGATTTTACAATACAAAGTTAAGAGTCAAGGATATTGGCTTAAGGTAAATGAATCTTATAAATAAACCAATATTCTAAAATATCATCCACAGAAATTTCAACAGGCTATTTAGAATTCTTTTTTTTTTTGAAAAGAAACCTATTTAGAAAATATCCCAAGGTTATAGTGCCATTCGTTTGATGAGAAATAAAAAGGAATATCGAAAATTCGCGTGGCTGAAGCTGAAGCAGCTACTTTCGAAGTAACAAAAAGAAAAGCAACGACTGGAGTGGGAGAGTCAACTACATAGAGAGAGATTCTCAGATGATTATTAATATGATGTAATTCATCTTTTAGAGTACATGTAAACAAAATTCTAAGTCAATGCTTAAATCTATTTGACAACACATGGAACATTTATGCAATAGGGTCTAAAATCAGTATCTGTCTAACTTAAACAAGATGATCACTGAGATCCTGAATAGCATCTTACGTGCAAAGTACAATTTCTTATCATATTGACAACTGTTACTTCATCATAGGACTAGCATAATCCTGCTAACCAAGAACTTTATGCCAGTAACAGCTAAGAACTGATGTCAATACAAAACATAAGATATGGCATTGTCATTTTGTGAAACCAAAGTCATATCAACTTTATCATAATCAATAATACAATGAAAAAAACTGATTAGATTCAGCATGTATACATTTTTTTTACTAGTCCATGATTCGAAACAAGGAAGACGGGATTTTAAGAGCTGGCCACAATCTACAATAGTTTCTTTTAAACCTAAAATATGTTTGAACAGTTTGGTAGCTTCCACAACAAGTAATAACAATAGCACACACCCGTCAAGGTTCATGTACATGAATCTTATCTTTCCAGTGAGACCTGCTAAGGGCAACATTGCTAGTTAATCTGACATTCAACATATAACTTTTTACAATTTCCATTGAAGTCTTTTTTTACAGAGCAATAATTAGTCACTATGACACGCCAACAAACAATATTTTTAGTTTTCAATTATAGTCATTTTAGGGTGCCCAAGCATGTTACAAAATGTATGAGAAGAACATCTGCATGAAAATGAAGGTAGAAATAAGAAGAAATTGTTTACGACAAAAAAAAACAGACAAAAGCTACAAAAAATTAGAGTAAGAAATCATATGATGGAAAAAAAGTGTTGTACATTACCATAAACAACAGACTATTCGTCTCAAAAAAAAAAATAAACAATAGACTATATAGAACTCTTCTCCAAAAGAAAACCCTCCTGACACATGTAACTAGCACCGTAAATCCCGCATGCACATTTCTCAAAAGAAAAATTCCAGCATCCACTGAACACTTTTTTAGGGGGAAAAAGGATGACTACTGAGCCTGGAGAGTCATCTGTTTTGTCTTCAGACTTGAAATCCGTGAAAATTTACATGTGTGATGCACAGAACATTCTTAAGGATCCCTTATTGTGGCAAACTAATGTATACATCGATATCTGAACTTGCCAACAACTTTGAACTAGGATAACCAACAAACTTGAAGAAAAGGAAAGTACCTTCTTTAATTCAGCCTCTAAGTCATCTCTCTGTTTTTCAAGTCCAGCAATCTCAGAGCGAAGTTCCTGGTCAAGATTGATAATTTATCAATTGACAAAAATAAGGGTTTAGAACATGAGGAAACAATATAGTCAGTAAGTTCCTACATCTGGGGATATTTGTGATATCATGGTGTTTGTAGATTCATAGCATTTGCTTCTGTTATCATGTACATTACAAATGCATATTGTGCATGCTTGACAATTGTAAATCTAAATGCAAAAGATTGGAATATGAAACCAGTATAAGATTATGATGAAGTAAAATATTGCCAGGACTAGTAGTTCAGATGACAGCTGGTACGACAGTTTTGTCATGCCAGACAGTGCTAACTCCTAAATTAGGGAAAGAAGAAAGAGAAATGAACACAAATGTCCTGCTCATATCACTATTTTTTATGCATGCTCAATTATGCTGCATGAGTAGGCTAATATCCTTCTGAGACTGAAGCATAAGCATATTTAATGCCAGAAAACACCTCAGTATAGCAGGAAAACCAAGTTTCCCTCAGGAGTGAGAAGATGCGACTCTTGAAACCTTGGATATGATAGTCTCAAATGACAGAACTGATTGCAGTGTAACAAACTAACAATATAGGCATCAGTCTTACTTATGGCCCATGTCAAGAACAAGCACATCATCTGGATGTGTTAAGAGCAACATAGTTGGATGTTTACAAAAATGGTAGACATCCTTTTCCATCTCAAAAGAAAAAAGAAAAAGAGCAACATAGTGTTCCAACTAGCATGTGAAATAAGACTTTTCATGGCACTAAAACCTTGTAGGACTCGTATTCTTATGCATTATGATACTTCCCTTCTGGGGGCTCAATATGATATGAGCATGACACTTCATAATAACACATAACAGTAAGCAGGCAGATGCATATGCATGCTTTTGCAGTACAAAATTAAACAAAAAAACATATAAATTAATGACAAGAAAGGATTAAAGGAAGAAGAGGCATCTCGTATGACCGCTTCTATCCATAACCAACAAAATGGTAAAAAACTAATTGTGCGAAAGATGTATGAACCTATTCTTACTAAACAGTGTTATGAAAGTACAAAGGTAATAATTTTTACTTTATGATAAGCAGTGTTATCAAAGTTCTCAATATGATAAGCATAACGATTGGTACAACATATCTATGATTGCCCAGACATGTAAAAGAGTCATTTCAGTCGCAAAGCATGTTTACCTTCTCAGCATCACCAACTTCCTTGGCCTTGGATACACGAAAGTTAAGAGCCTCTTCCTTCTGATGCCTGGTTTATCAAAACAGAAATGTATCAGTATAGCCAGACAAAATGTTCTCAAAAAAGAAAAAAAAGGGTTTCGCTCACAAGAAAGTAGGCAATAAAAATTCAATGGTAGCGATGGTGGATACTCATTACATTGTAGAAATGCTTTTTGAAATAGTTCCATAAGAATAAGAACATTCAATAACCAATCAGCAGCATATCTTGGTTTCATCTAAGACAAAATATAATGACACTATGTTTGGATTCACATTCAAAAGTTTGTTTGGGATAGGCATGCAAAGCTTTGACATCTAAGAAGTAGCATTCAAATATGTAGTAAATTTGCACTTGTATCACATATTTATAACAGGGCTTCACATTAGAGGCGTGCATAATCTTTTCACTTATTGCAAATTTGACATGACGTCCAGAAACTCTTTCTGTAGTAAATCAGATTTTTCATGTATTAGATTCCACCAAAAATGCATATATTCGTTTAAGGGAAAAGATATTAGTTGTATGATTTCTTTTTTGAAAGGGATTAGTTGTATGGATTTCGACCTGTGATCTAAAATCCGCTTTTCTGCCTTAGAGGAAGAGTTGGCAAGAGATTCTGCAAGAATCTTCAATTTCTCAACCTGGATTTGGGAAAAAAGATTAGCAAAAAGAAATATAAAGGTGGTAAACATTTATTATTGATGCTTAAATGGAAATAGAAATGTAAAAACCCTCTTAAAAAGAAATTTCACATAAAGAAAGAAAGGAAAAGAAATAGCCACAACACATGCTCAAGGAAGAAAAGACAACCATTCTATGTCAGTCAATAGTCCTCCCTATTTATTAAGTAGACAGACTTGTATAAAATAAGCTGCATATCATATCAACAACAAAGAAAGAACAATACTTCATTTTGCTGGATCGAACAGCCTAAAGATGACTTCATTCTCCTCATACACAAATAGGCACCATAATTTCCAAGAGTAATACAAACAAGCTATAATCAAGGATGATTAAAAAAGCTTTCAATATTTACTGTGAACAGTCTGAATAGAATGTAATAGACTAATAGTCAAACAAAACCACATTAGTAGAACTACATTTTTTTTTTTTTGAAAAAGAGTAGAACTACATATATCAACATATTCAGTACTCAAAGCATTAATCCAGTTCTTGTCTATCATTAATTCACTAGATAAAGTAAAGTTACAAATATAATTGAATAAAGGTATCATTGGTCTACAAACAATGAGATCCCCAATATTTAGAGTTTTTTTTTTTTTGAAAAGAAAAAGGATGACTGCCGGTGATGCGGATGTCATCCATGTATATATATATCTATGTAAAGGTCATGTACAAGTAAACGATCTTCGAGAGAGAGCGATAAAAGGCGAGAGAACAAAGGATGAGAAACCTCCTACCCAAAACCCCAATATTTAGAGTTAGATCTTCTTAGCCGATAACATAGTAACATACAATATTTGAACTTCCACATAGTAGCTCCATCTGTCTCTCTGACATGCTAAGGGTCAAATTCATTGAGACGTCTATAAGTTGGCTTTATCTTTGCCTAGTGGCCTCAACAGGTAAATGGATAATATCATCACCGAAACAAATATTCATGCAAAAAAAAAATACAATATTTAACTCCTCTGCAAAGTCCTACATCTAACATATAAACAAACACAGATATCCACAATGTAAGCATAAAAATTGGAGAAGAATTGGAAATTTGCCTTCTGAGAATGGATCTCCAAAGAGTCCCCACTTCTTATGGTTTTCTTCTTTAACAGCAGATCTTCCAGATTAGAGCATAGGCGAACATCTACAAGAGCTGCTTTCAGATCCTACGGAACAAAAATATGAAGATAAATTATACAATTTCTGAACAAAAATTTATCATAAGTTCGACAACACAAGAAAGCTACATAGAAGAGATGAAACAATATATGAAGCGATTTTTATAATAACAGGATAAGGTAAAAGGAAGTAAAAATTGATTTAATATTTGGGTAATTTGCAAATTCACACCTAATGACATCAAACATGCTTAGCTTATTAATTTGCAAACTACATAGGGCAGAAGACAAAAGAGACAACTTTGCTCATCTTGTCAGGACCATGATATACACATTATCCAATTGATTCTATCATGTTATGGTTAAAAACAATCCAGCCAGGGGCTAACTAAAATTTAGGGCAACCATCAAATTTCGAACTTGTTGTGTTAACATAAGAACAACAAGAATATGTCCCCAACAAACTTCTTTTCCCTTGTCGACATCCATCCCAACCCTTCATTACTTCTACTTGAGCAACATAGCATAATACCATAACATCTTGATTTTCCTGAGCATGTGTCCGATACTCCATTTTCTGCAATCCTAGGCAAAGTAAGATAATTCCTCCTAGTTGGTATTTGTTCCATTCTATAACACACAAGGTCAGTAATCTATTAAGACAATAAACTCCATAGTGTAAAACATAACTTTTTTTCATGAAGTTCGGAAAGAAATTTATAACATAACATTGGGATTGGTTGCGATGTGAACTTGAATTTTTTGTTAATGAATGTCTTAGGCATCACATAAGGACCTTTGAGCGTTTTGCATTCACGAAATCTGAATCTAGGGTGTATAATTGACATATATTCATAAAAAAGTAAAAACATGACTTTTTTTTTGGAGGAAAAGAGGATGACTAGAAAGAATTTATCACTAGGTATATAACCAAAAATAATAATAATGATAAACAAAAAATAAAGCAATTAGGTCAATCATTTTCAGTAACCTTTTCCAAGAGCAGCAACATATATTTTTCTAAACAAAACAAATACCAGATTTACCTCAACAGAGGCAAACTTTGTCTTCTCACCATAATCTGCATCTGAAATAGCTTGCAGTGCAATTACCTTCGGTCGTAACCTTGAGACTTCAGACTCTAGCCTGAGATCGATATGAATCAGATCCGAGACTTGAAAAAGATAACATTAAGTACAAGTCGGAGAACTAAGAATAGTTCATGTCCATCCATCCTTGGAACATGAGTCTCTACCAACTAATTGAGAGATGAGCATTATACTACAACTTATTTATATTCCTACCAAAACGAACATAATGGGTATCATTGTTGCTGCACAGCACTATTAATCATCTCTTACTCCATAAGGAATAATGCAAGTAGTCACATCTTGTAAGCATGGACCATAGCCACTTTATTTGAGATTATATTACTCAATAGTAGAAATAAATAAACAATAGATAATAAAGAAGAGAAACTGTGGGAAATCCTCTTTCCAGCTATTTTAGAAAGTTTCCATTTTGGTAATATATGATACTGATTAGAAATAGATGCAGATTGGTCCTATTTCTCTCTAGCTGTCTCATAATTATGGGATTAGATTTCAGCCTTCCAGATTTTAGATTTCCTAATATGTTTGAGGGTACTCATCTTGTATATGAGTTGCTGTATGGACAGAATATAGTAGAACTCAATAATATATTTTTTCTACATGGTATCAGAGCTCTAGACTCTCTTCTGGGGTTCTTTGTTTCTGGCCTTTATCACTGTGAAACTTGTGGCCTTCATTGCCAAGTAAATATCTTTGTTTTCTTGAAAAGACGGCATCATCTGCTCATTGTCATTCAAGATGTCAAAGATCCAAGAGACTACTATGACAATCCATTTCGAGGAGGCAATTCGATCCCAACAATCAGGAGAATTACAGAATATTCATGCCTCTTACAGGTTAGATGGAAAAAACTATCTTAAGTGGTCTCAACTCATTCGCACTATTCTGAAAGGAAAGGGAAAGATTAGTCATCTCATGGGTACATGTCCTAAGCAAGAGGATCCTAAGTTTGAAGCATG
>LTAE01014533.1:0-11330 GCA_001647135.1 Pontederia paniculata | reverse complement strand
AAAGGAGAAGCTGTAAGGGAGCCTTCGCCCTTGAAGAAGGAAATAGTGATCTCCGAAGATCTCGTGGGAGAAGATCGGAGCGGGGACGTAGGCCAGGAGTTCGGTCGAACCTCAATAACAAACTTCGTGTTTGTTTGTGTTTGTGTTTTCTCTCCTTACTCTCTTCTCTGTTTGTTTATATTCATATATGCTTGCTTCCGCTAACGTAATACACTAAGATTAAAGAAAAGAGAGTAAAAGTTTTAATACACCAATTCACCCCCCCTCTTGGTGCCATTCCAGATCCTACATAAATTATTCTTCTTATCGTATCTTCATATATGGTTTATCTTATTGTATTATTATTACCTTTGTCATATTGGAATTCATCGATCATGGGAGAATTACCTCCCTTGTTTTGATCATGCAGGAGAACATGATAATGAATAGATGATGGCACGAGCGATGCAGCCGATCGTGATGTGATGACTGCACATGATCAGTTTTAGATTGAGTCAAAATTATTTTCATTTAGTTATATTTTCTCTTTTATGGATAATGTAATTTGGAATGGATATTTTACTTTAAGGTATTGGCTTCCATATATTATGTTATGATTAAATGTAAAGTCAAAGATGTAATGTTTGTAACGTCTTCGGGATGGCATCTTGCCAGACGACAAGGGTGGTGTTTTTAGGGTGCTACAGATGAGGTCATCAACAAGGGGGAGGGAAACATGTTTGCTCGAGTGTATGTAGATCTAGATCTCTCTATGTCTGTCAAACAAGGAACCTGGATTCGTTCGCCGGACAACTCTCGACGTTTCCAATGGGTCCTCTACGATAATATTCCTCATTTCTTCTTCAGGTGCGGCAAGATCGGTCACATTCTCTCCGCTTGCCCATAGAACAATGTGGACATCGAGGAAGGAGCTCTGCCATGCCCAGAACTCCTCTATGGTAATTAGATGTAGTCTTTTCCTCTTCGTCATCGAAAAAGTCTGGTGGTGCAATCCACCTTTTCTCACCATTGTCAACTGATTACCACGACAAACACCTTCCATGCCTTAAACACAATAAATCAAGGCCGTTTATTTAAAAATTGTTGAATCTAAGATCCCGAGATTATTTTGATTGTCACAAATTGATAAGGAAGCTTATTTATACTAATGATTTTCGATTTGATATGTGAAGGAGATAGAGTTTTACTTCTGACAGTCATAGGTCGTCCAAAGGTCGTGGAATGATCGACCTATGTATAAAAAAGAATAAAGAAAAATCCTAAGTATGAAGAGGTCGTCCTAAGAATTTAAAGAGGGCGACCGAAGTAAGGAGCAGAAAGCTGAAGATATGAAGCCAAGTTTAAAAAGATCGTCCGAAGCTAAAGACTGGACGACCGATGATGGACTTGATCAAGAAAGGTCGCCCGATGTGTACGAGTGAAGTTAGTGGATGATCGAAGATTCGAGGTCAACAGTATAACAGTTGAAGGAATGGACACTCCAGAGTTAATTGGATGCCCTATGAAGAGATTAAGTAAAGATGTTTTGTGGTGAAGGCAACTAAGGTCGTCCGAAGCATTCAGTGTGGAATTAGTGGACGACCGAAGTACTTCAAAAGAAGAGGAAATGTCGTCCGAAGCTTTCAGTGTGAAATCAGTGGACGATCGAAGTACTTCATAAGAAGAGAAAATGTCGTCCAAAGTATTCAATGTGAAATCAATGGACGACCAAAGGAGTGTATAAGAAGAAGTAAAATCAATTAATATCGTTCGATGTATCTGTGTGGAATCAGTGGACGACTGAACCACTTCAGAAGAAAAAAGATATGTCGTCCGAACTCTTCAGTACGGAATCAGTGGACGACCAAAGGAGTTCAGAAGAAAAGAAGCGGTCGCCCGAGGGATCCGTGGAAAATCGCGGACGACCTAAGCAAGCTTGAAGAAAAGTTCAAGTCAAGAAAGGTCGTCCGAGGGATTCGTGTAACATCAATGGGTGGCCAAAAAAGTTTAACGCAAAGACTTGAAAGAAGCAAGGGTCGCTCGATGTGTTCAATGGGAAGCAGTGGACGGCCTATGGAAGCTAAGCAAATGAATTAAGGCTGAAGACTGCGACTTCGGACGTTCGAATGAGAACTGTGGATGACCGAAGATTGATTTTACTAGAGCAACGGTCGTCTGAAGACAAGAAGCAGTTGACCGAGGAGTAGGTGAAAATGACTGTACTTTGTTTAACAACTAATTATTGTGTGAGAGAGATTAAATTGTTTTGTAAAAGTATAAAGTTGAGTCCCGAGTCTAGGAACTAACTTTGGCCATTTTGATCATGAAAACTTGTGAGTTTAAGAGAGAAGCCTTAGTTCCTCCTTCTAGGAATATTCTCGTGTGAATTAAGTGTAGAAGGAAGTTGTTGAATATTCAAGTGTTGAGCTCAAGATTGTAAGAGGTTTTCTCCTTGCCCTCGAAAGCAAGAAAGGAGAAGAAAGTCGTAAGGGAGCCTTCGCCCTTGAAGAAGGAAAGTTAGTGATCTCAGGAAGTCTCGAGTTCAAGAAAACCAGAGTGGGGACGTAAACTATGAGTTTCGGCTAAACCTCATCAACAAACTTACTGTGTTTGTTTCTTACTTTGTATTTAACTTTACTTACAATTATTATGTGATTGTTTTCGATGCGTTAATATCGTTTTGAGCCAAAAAATTTAATACACCGATTCACCCCCCCTGGTGCCATCTAGTTCCTACAAAAATCAGACAATGGAGGTCGACTCTAGTGTTTCAATGATAAAATCACTCTCCCACGGACCTCCAGCTCGAGACCCGAGAATCACGTGAGGCAACAACCTTAATGCCACCTACTAAGGGGGACACGCCAAAGGGAGACACGTCTGGAGCACGTGATCAGCCCTCTCTCAACACTCCTTCTCTAGAACGTGCATACCCTCCACTATCTTCTTCTAGTGTCTTGGCATCTTTATCTTCTTTTATAGGAAGGGTGATTCCATCTTCATCCTCCTAGAGAGGGATATATCCTCGTCTAGGATGGAGGCTCTCTCTCGCATGAGGACTTGGTAGAAAGGGACGCAGATCAACTACTCCCAACAGATCAAGATGACTTAGAAGAAGAACAAGAAGAAGTTGATCAAAATCTAGTTCCTTTCACTCGGGTAGAAAGCAATTGCAATCGATATGAGGAAATGTTTCACTCCTCCTCCCATGTGGCTCAAGCAAAAAAAGGGAGGGAAAAGGTGAGCTCTTCAGCCCCAAATCTAGACACTAATGAGGGTATCTTTGTATTGCAGGCAAGGACATTGAAAGGCATAAGTCTCAACTCTCTTTCTCATAAATGAAGATTATAATGTGGAACAATAGGGGCACATACTAAAGCAAGGCAGAGGATCGCCTCAAGGATTTAGTTTGGACATATGCACCAGATATCATGGTGTTAGTGGCATATAGTCACATACGGATACAAAGAAATAAAAAACGGTAATCAAAAGGCTAGATAATAACTGAAAAGACACCTTTAAATCAGGGACAAATGCAGCTGGGGGCATAATTTTGGCTTGGCAAATAACTCGTGTTCAGGTAACATCAATCCTATTCTCATGTTCTGCAAACCATAATCATTATAAATAATTGTATCAAGACATATCAAGTTATTACATCAATCAAGTCGATTTTTTTTAAAAAGATATAATTATAATTGCCAAGATAATTCACCTTGTCAAATTCTAATAGTTCTTAAGGTAATGGGTTAAACACCATCCTGCGACCCATGTCAAGTTCCTATTATTATAAGGCATAGCGTCCACATACAAAAGACAAAGGAGGATCGCCCTCCCACAAATTATCAAAGCTTGCAAATCAAGCAAAATTCGTGATACAGTCCACGACACAATTTGCCTCTTCATGAACTTGCATGATTATAATAAAACATTTAAGGCTTTCCAGGTGTCCGAGATTAGTTTCCTTAAGGATGTGTTTGGATTGAGATGAACTGAAAGTGATGAAGGGGAAGGTAAAGGTTAGACTTGTTTGAATAATAATTTTTTTTGAAAGAGAAGTTAACATTAACTTCCTTTTTCCTCCTAAATAATTAAAAACTATCAGTTTAAATTGGAGTTGAATGAAGGATAAAAAATTTTACCCTCCATTTTCTACCTTTCTATTACCTTCTCTTCCCCTTCCTTCCCTTCCTCTCTTCTATCTAAACATACTTTAAGCCTTGTTTGGATGAAAGTTGAAGATAAGGTAATGAGTGAAAACATTTTACCCCTATTTGAATAAAGAGTAATAAGGAGAATGAATGAGAAATATGATAGATATTAATTTTTATTTGATAAAAGAAATGACAGTACTTGAGATAAAAAGGTTTCATAGGACAATGATACACTTTTTCAAATGAAAATAAAAAAAACATCAAATTTAGTTACTAATTTCATCTAAGTAGTTAAAATTATCTTATAAAATAAATAATCAGACTTCATGAATCAAAGTATTGAAAATGTTTCATGTTTACAACATTTAATAGTAAAAACAAAGAAAAAATAATGTTCACTTTATTGATAATAATGATTTCTTTCTCAAGGTTTCAGTTAAACTATATATAATTAGTGAATAAAACATCTCATTACAGACAATGTGCAATTGATCACCAACAAGTTCAACAGATATGTCATTTATAAAACATAGTTGCTCATATTAATAAGCATGTCACACGATAGACAAGACTATACATTCATACTTATATACATATACACATACATACATATATACATACACACACAATATATATGTATATATATATAGTGTATATAAAATTAGAACGAAAGCTACTATAGATAAAAAAATGTCTTAACAAAAGAGGTCACCTCTAACCAAATGTTATAGAAACTTCGAGCTTTTGCTTTCAAAATATATCTTTGGTTAGAGTAGAAGTCTAACAGATTTCTCTTGAAGAGAATTACCACACTAAGATGGAAGGAAAGGAATCCTAAAAGTTAAAAGCACTTGTTTCATCTTATGATGTAGAAGTTCCAAAAACAATTTGCATGATCATATCCTTTCTCATATGTACTTGCTCTAAGTTTTTCAGGACGTTTAACAAAAAATAAATAAGCATTTGTCAACTAAGGTTGCATAATTCCTAATTCCAACATCTCAATAATTTCTTATTCTTTAACTAGAGGACGTTCAAATCTTCTTGCATTATCTCCAAAAAAAAATGTTGGCCTCTCTCATTACCTTCCATAGGTGCTTCAACTATATTGCTTATTGAAATTGACAATTCTTTGAGTTCTTTCTCATTTTTATATTTTTTTCTTTTACTTTTCTAAATTTGAAGTGGTAGCATTCACTACAAGAATTCAGCCATTTAGCGGCCAAATTTAGCGGGCATTTTTTTGCCCGCTAAATAGCCGCTATTTTCGGGCATTTGCCGAGTAAATAGCGGGGAAATTTGGTAGCGCATTTTTTTTAAAAAAAATTCTTTTTTCCGGCCAGGTAGCGAGTAAATTAGCGGGTAAATATTGTAGCCGTTGTTAGCGGGTAATTTGCGAGAAAATTTTTGCTCGGAAATTAGTGAAATAAGCCTGACTCCTTCCTTCCTCTTCACAAATTATATATATTACTACATAATTAGAATGAAAGCCACTATAGATAAAAAAAATGTCTTAAACAAAAGAGGTCACCTCTAACCAAATGTTATAGAACCTTCAAGCTTTTACTTTTTCAAAATATATCTTTGGTTAGAGTAGAAGTCTAACAAATTTCTCTTGAATAATCTGTTCAAAAAAGAATTACCACTAAGATGGAAGGAAAGGAACCCAGAAAGTTAAAAACACTGGTTTCATCTTATGATGTAGAAGTTCCAAAATTAATTTGCATGATCATATCCCTTACTCATATGTACTTGCTCTCAGTTTTTCAAGATGTTTAACGAAAAATCAATAAGCAATTGTTAACTAGGGTTGCATAATTCCTAATTCCAACATCTCAAGAATTTCTTCTTCTTTAACTAGAGGACGTTCAAATCTTCTTGCAATATCTCCAAAAAAGAAGTTGGCCTCTCTCATTACCTCATTACCTATTGCTTATTGCAAAAGACAATTCTTTGAGTTCTTTCTCATTTTTAGATTTGGTTCTTTTACTTTTCTAAATTTGAAGTGGTAGCATCAAAATTTGAAAGTCCTTGTGGCATAGGGGAATCCACCTCTAATTGATTATCTAGTTCAACATCTTCAAAAGTTATATGATCAAATCTCTCAAGCACAACTTCGTTCACTACACACATTTGATCGATGCTTTTTACCGTATTCTTAATATCTTTGTCATTGGAAATTGATTGAATCTTTCTCATTTCTTTTGTTGTCTGAGCTTGGTCCCATGTTGCTTTATCATTTCCATAAAAAAATGCACAATATTTCATAATTAGGCATGGTTTTTTTTTGTCATTCTTTAGCTTGAGGATGAGCCTGTATAAACAAGCCACAAAATACGAAATTAGGTCACATGTAAAGTATAAACATAAAGTTTTATATTAGCATAAAAGAAGATATATAACAAACCAACCTCGATCAACTTATCGTTTACTTCTGGTTCGACAGTCCACATGTTTGTCACATAACGTCAAACAAATTCACTTATTCCGTATTTGAGCAAATCAAAATATTTTTCAAATTAAATTTTCAAATACTTCCAATGATTTTTAATTTTATCTTTATCTTAATTCTTATTCAGTTTATCATTCAATTCTTTTAATATGTTATCATAGACAATTGTTTAAATGTTGAGTTAACTCTATTGCCTATATTATGATGATGCAATAATGCATTAATAAAGGCATCATCCATTGAAGGTGTCCAATCCTCTCGGTCTTCCTTCTTCGAACTATCACCTACATTCCTTTTCTTTTTTACATAATGAACTTATAGTAGCATCCCACTGAATTCTTGATTTGAAAATAAGTGTATATCAGCTGCAATTTCTTTTAGGACATGAATTGCAATTTAATTAGAAATATGATCGTGTTGTAATGAAATCACTGCTCATTGAAGTGATTTAACAAGTAATCATATATCTAAAAGGTTTGAGACATTAGCCGCTTAGGTACATTCTCCACTTAATAAAAGACATCTATCCGAATACAAGTGACAGTAAGTACTACTCATTAATCTATCCGAATGCTCAAAAGAGGTGGCATCCTTCATTTTGCAATTTCCTTAATCTTAGGAATAATAGATAAACAAAAATTAAAGTTTAATCTTTTATGTATAGAATACAGCGCCATCTTTAAATGTATTAAAATAAAGATCTCGAATTTGTATATAAAATCCTTTCATTATAAGAAATCACTCGAAGCAAATACAAATTGATCGCAATTACAGCATGATATCACAATTAAGAAACGTCTTCTGGAGACATTAACAATATCAACAACGGCGAGACATTAAAAACACACACGCGCATACATATATATATATATATATATATATATATATATATATACATACCCTCCACTATCTTCTTCTAGTGTCTTGGCATCTTTATCTTCTTTTATAGGAAGGGTGATTCCATCTTCATCCTCCTAGAGAGGGATATATCCTCGTCTAGGATGGAGGCTCTCTCTCGCATGAGGACTTGGTAGAAAGGGACGCAGATCAACTACTCCCAACAGATCAAGATGACTTAGAAGAAGAACAAGAAGAAGTTGATCAAAATCTAGTTCCTTTCACTCGGGTAGAAAGCAATTGCAATCGATATGAGGAAATGTTTCACTCCTCCTCCCATGTGGCTCAAGCAAAAAAAGGGAGGGAAAAGGTGAGCTCTTCAGCCCCAAATCTAGACACTAATGAGGGTATCTTTGTATTGCAGGCAAGGACATTGAAAGGCATAAGTCTCAACTCTCTTTCTCATAAATGAAGATTATAATGTGGAACAATAGGGGCACATACTAAAGCAAGGCAGAGGATCGCCTCAAGGATTTAGTTTGGACATATGCACCAGATATCATGGTGTTAGTGGCATATAGTCACATACGGATACAAAGAAATAAAAAACGGTAATCAAAAGGCTAGATAATAACTGAAAAGACACCTTTAAATCAGGGACAAATGCAGCTGGGGGCATAATTTTGGCTTGGCAAATAACTCGTGTTCAGGTAACATCAATCCTATTCTCATGTTCTGCAAACCATAATCATTATAAATAATTGTATCAAGACATATCAAGTTATTACATCAATCAAGTCGATTTTTTTTAAAAAGATATAATTATAATTGCCAAGATAATTCACCTTGTCAAATTCTAATAGTTCTTAAGGTAATGGGTTAAACACCATCCTGCGACCCATGTCAAGTTCCTATTATTATAAGGCATAGCGTCCACATACAAAAGACAAAGGAGGATCGCCCTCCCACAAATTATCAAAGCTTGCAAATCAAGCAAAATTCGTGATACAGTCCACGACACAATTTGCCTCTTCATGAACTTGCATGATTATAATAAAACATTTAAGGCTTTCCAGGTGTCCGAGATTAGTTTCCTTAAGGATGTGTTTGGATTGAGATGAACTGAAAGTGATGAAGGGGAAGGTAAAGGTTAGACTTGTTTGAATAATAATTTTTTTTGAAAGAGAAGTTAACATTAACTTCCTTTTTCCTCCTAAATAATTAAAAACTATCAGTTTAAATTGGAGTTGAATGAAGGATAAAAAATTTTACCCTCCATTTTCTACCTTTCTATTACCTTCTCTTCCCCTTCCTTCCCTTCCTCTCTTCTATCTAAACATACTTTAAGCCTTGTTTGGATGAAAGTTGAAGATAAGGTAATGAGTGAAAACATTTTACCCCTATTTGAATAAAGAGTAATAAGGAGAATGAATGAGAAATATGATAGATATTAATTTTTATTTGATAAAAGAAATGACAGTACTTGAGATAAAAAGGTTTCNTCTCTCTCTCTCTCTCTCTCTCTCTCTCTCTCTCTCTCCTTACCATCTTCCACATGTTCCATAGGTTTATTTTTCCCACCTGATGCGGCTCCATATATGGCTCCAAAATTCACTCAATGCTACAGACAGTGAAGACTAATCATATTTGACCAGACAATAACCACATCGAAGCAAAAAAACAAAAACCAAAAACTTCGCTTTTGCTTATTCTAATAATACACAAATAGTAACAAATTTCGAATTTATATTCAATTATGCTCATTCTCTCTCTCTCTATATATATATATATATATATATATATATATATATATATATATATATTTGTCAGTATCCGTTTTTCCCCATAATCTTGCAGACTAATTAATCTCGACATGACTTGTTACAGCCTAGAAAATAACATTTATATTTCTAATTGATATATATTTGACTAATTTAATTACTTAAGAAATTATTCGAACTCTCCACCATTCTAGATCAATATTAGGAGCCACTTCAATATTTTATCACAATATGTTTACTTTTAAAATTATTTAGGGCCATTGATTTTAAAAAATATATATAATTTGAAAATTTTCAACCCGTTTTCTTAGTGAACGCGCCAAGCTCGATAATTGATCTAACGCCGTGGGCAACAAGGATACGTTAGAAAGATAATATTTACATTTCAAGTTCAAATCTGATTAATTAATTAATTAGGACCCGCCGAAACAATTAATCTTAACCTGGCCGGCAATATTAGAGCTGAAAGTGTTTCAAATGGGCTGAATTTTTTTATCGTAGAAGTTACTCGACATCTTTTTGATATTTTTTAAAACTTTAAATAGTTATTTAAAATTAAGAAAATTCACTCTTTGGTGGATCAAAAGAATTTTTTTGTAAATATTAAAAAAAACAAAATTGTATCAAGAAAAAAATAATATATACATTTAATATTATAACTAATCTGTGAAATTTAACATCTTAATTTTAAATAAGCTCTGTCATCGAAGTGCAAATATATTATCTCAATAATAAAAAGTAAGAGAACTTGTGAAATAAGAAAGTACCTCTCTGATTTAGGAATTCCTCACATGGCACACTGACTTGATCGATCCGACAGCTTGTTTCATTAAATAACACTCTAAATTGAACTTTTAATTTTGGATATTTGTATTTTTTTAATATTTTTTAGAGGATATGTTTGTCCAGTTAACAGATTTTTTCTCCGATCATAAAATAATATTTATAGCATATACAACAAGCTCATAAAACATGTTTTTCTCAAACGATTACACGCAAAACTAAGTATACAATATAATTTTGCGCAATAATTTACGGTATGAACTATATTTATTTAACTCGCTCAATTAATCAAATTTTCAAATAGAAACATCTTAAACTTTAAAATAAAATGATACTCAAGTCTATATTTATTTATTTTATCCGTTAAAGGCCTCGGTGTTCAAGATTATTATCATATGACTAATCCAGAATTAAAATAAAGAGCAGAAAGATATTTTTATAGTTAAATTGATTGACTCTGAGATTCGAACTCGAAGTTATTAACTCTCTCGTCTCTCAATATAAGATATATCTCTGTTAATTAAATGTACCAACTAAATTTGGTTAAGTCATGTAAGTTAAAATTTTGGCCTCAAGAATCGAAGAGGAAAATATTTTTGTTTTGAAAAATATGTCTTTCATAATTCAATTTTCTTTAGGTAAAATCAACATAAGACATATCCCTGCTAATTAAATGTACCAACTAAATTTGGTTAAGTCATGTAAGTTAAAATTTTGGCCTCAAGAATCGAAGAGGGAAATTATTTTTGTTTTGAAAAATATGTCTTTCATAATTCAATTTTCTCTAAGGTTTACTTTCAGATAGATAAAGTAATATAAGGTAAAATCATAAAAAAAATGTTTACTTTTCCATGCATACGGTGTTAGAATTCCTAGTTACGAGAAATAACTCCTTTATTAGAACGTGGACAAAAGAAAAATTAAAGATTCATTTTTTTGTTATTACATGCCCATAGGCCTGATAAAAAAGAAAAGATAAATTAAAAATAAAAAGTACATATATCTCACTGATAAAATTAAAACCATTTAATCTCCTAGAAGAGAGGTCTCCAATCTATTTTACTTTTCAATGCATTCAACTTTGGCATGAATCCCAATTGCATCAAGGTACACGCCGTGACGACCATGGAAGCCAACGATCACGCCTGCTTTCCCCGTCGTCAGAGTGAATGGAATACCTTCTTCTCTACCATACGGTCCGTATTCCCGGCAACAGCTAACAAATTTTAGAGATTTTATAATGGAATAAGGACCCTGTTTGCCATGATAACCCTTAATGGACACCAAATGTTCTTTATACCCCAGATTAATCTGCAAACTCACAAACAGTATATATCGTGTCAA
>LTAE01014532.1:0-11330 GCA_001647135.1 Pontederia paniculata | reverse complement strand
ATTATTATTATTATTATTATTATTATTATTATTATTATTATTATTATTATTATTATTATTATTATTATTATTATTATTATTTCAGTCCTCAAATTCTAATGTCATTTTTAGTATTTATCAATTTATTCTTACATTGTATAATATTTTGCATATAGCTAGAAAGTAAATTAGTAAAGTCAAACGGGTTAAGTATCTCACGATGACAATAAACATGTCCACTTAAAACATTATTATGATAATTAATGTGAAAAACACGTATATACTACAGAACTTAATTAAAACGCCAAATAATCATAAGACAACTGGAACTTTATGGCCATTATAATGACTAGAGATTAACTGAACTACTTATTCTAACTTATAATTAATAGAAGACTACATACTACCAACTCTTCCAATTGTGGCACAGTTGGAATTGAATTGTCACTCGGAGGTGGTGTTTGAACGCGAGAATTTAAGTTTCTAATAGTTTTTCAAAATTAATTGATGCATAAATTTTGATATAGTGTTTGAATGAAAAAAAATAATGATGAAGAATAAAAAAAATTGATTAGATATTTTAATTCGATATGTGTTTGAATGAAATTTTAGAATTAAAAATTAATTTATTTGATTAGATAACCAAACAAATATTTTATACTTCAAGAAAATAAAATGTCAATTAAATTATATTATTATAAAAAAGTAATATTATTTAGCATGAGTAACGTAATATAATAAAGCATTGCACATATTCATAAAATAATCAATAATACTAAATTAAACCTATTTACAAAGTTTTATAATTAATAATATAAATTATCTAGATTACTGAATTAATCAGATGTGAATGTAACTTATTTGTAATATCAAATAAGCATGCTTATAAAGTTTTATTATATATATAATAAAATAATTTGATTAAAAAATAGATATAAAAATAATATCAAATTAACCTTATAATCTAACTTATGTTCATAAATTCATGTTTTAATATCATTATTTATTAATTTAAAGTTGAATTATTTTCTTAAAAAATACATTAATGCCAATTTTAATTATATGTAATGAAATAATATTATTAATACAATAATTTATCTACATTGAAATAATTTCTTTAACTTACTTGGTAAGAATGAAGGTAATTATTAAATAAGATCATTACATAATTTTTAATTTTTTATATGTTAAAAGTATTTATTAACAAATTTTAGAAATTTATAATATGATATAATTATAATATAGTACATATAGAATTATTTATTGGTGAATTATTATCATGATTTACTAATATATAATAAAACCATAATTATATATATTAATCTAAAATAATAAACATAATAGTTTAACTATCTGTTAGAACCGATTCAGTTCTTGCCCAAAGCAAGAACTAGTTCTTGAAATCATGGTGTCGTTTGGATACAATAACTTAGGTTCTTGTTAGTCCTCAAGAATTATTCGATTAATGATAAAGAACTAAAAAGTTGATTAGATGTTTAGTTCGTTTGGATGAACTTCTAGAATTAAAGAATAACTTTATTTTTCAAAAAAATAAACATTAAGTTCAATATGTATTTATGATAATTCATTTTTATTTATTTTATGTGCCTACTAAATTAATTAATAATATAAAGCTGCTTTAAAATACTACTAGTATGAATAATTATTATTTACTAATTTGAATAAGAAAATAAAATTTAATGTGATCTTAAATCAAATAATAACATACCTATTATAACAAAAATAGTTTGATGAAGAATGAACGAAGTAAGATATTATAAATATTTAAGATATGATAAATACTAAAAATATTTAAGATATTATAAATATTTAAAATTAAAAAGAGAGAAACATAAATTTGAATCTACGTAAAAAGGAGCAATGCAACAAAATAGAGAAGTTAATTTCAAATAATTATCTTAAATTAAATAGAATAATAGAAATTAGTGTAATATTTTTAATTAAATAGAATATTATTTTATTTATTTTAAATAGAATAATAGAAAATATTGCAATATTATAATAATTAAGATAAGATAAAATATTATGATATAAATTAGTGATTTAAGTAGAAGTTGAGCTAATTAAAAATTAAGATAAGATAATAATATAACATCCAAAATAAAGTTAAAAAATAAAAATTAAAAGAAAATTAAAAGAAAATTAAAAGAAAATTGAAAAGCAAAAAAAAAAAGAAAGTTCAAGCCAAGTTAGTTCTTGCCAATAGCAAAAATTAAAAAGAGCCAAGTTTTGATCTTGACTAGAACTTAGTTCTGATAATGATTATTTTTTTTTCAAGAAGTGTTTGTTAAAATCGATGAAAATTAGGCTGGTTCTGATCCTAGTTCTCATATCCAAATGAGACCATTGAAATTTAATACGCTGATCATATCTAAAATTGTGATCTTAGTTTTTAAATTCAAACAAGATCGAAAAATTTTGGATCTTGTTAGTTTTTATCTTGAAGATAAGTTGTAAAGGTTTTATGTTTTGATATCATGAAAGTGGATTTAAGATAACTCTTTTTAGAAGGAAGATGTAAGATGTACATTTTAAAATCATGCATTTATGTAGTATATGGATCATTGTCCTTGCACCTCATTTTTGAGTTATGAATCAAGGTTTTGAAACAAAATTTTGTATGTTAGACATATGCAAATATGCTAATCATTTATTTCTCATAAGTATATATGATATATGCATATAATATTTTTGGATGTACTTATTATCATTCCTAAATTTTTAATGTCATTCCTTTTAGAATTATTTTATTCTTTATTTTTAAAGTTAATTTTTTTATGATATATAAAATATTATATAAAGTATATGTGACTGAGTGGTATTAAAGGGATTTATATCCTTTACTAATATTTTTGGTAAATTACACGAGGAAAACCTTCATTGGACATCATTATGACTAAATTCACCACATCTCGTATAAAGTGCATAGTACACACAGTACTTAGCAGCTAGCATAAGTCAAATACCATGATTTGGACATCATTATGACAAGAAACAAACCATTTTCTTTTATCTTCCTTCTTTTATTTTTTTTCCCAAATTGTGTTTATATCCACTAGAGATCCAAAAATTAAGTTTGAAGTTATTAGCTCTTAACCATCTTGAAAAACTCGCTAATCATGATTTTATTTTTTCTTTTAATGTGAGGGATGGATCCACCTACTATTGATAGGCTGTCCTCTCTCTCTCTCTCTCTCTCTCTCTCTCTCTCTCTCTCTCTTCTCACACACACACACACACACTAAATTAAAGCATTAAATGGAAGCTCCGTGGATTGGTCCATGCACAACTACTCCTTCCGGATGCTTATTTTTAGGCCGCGACCTGGAGAACCATCCTGTTCTCCCTCACCACCGTTCCATGCCCATTGCCATTCCTCTTCTCAATCACCCCCTTCTCCCCTCTCGCATTCTGTCTCCCCTTAGCCTTTCTCTCTCCTCTCTCCTCTTTCTCTCTCTCTCTCTTCTGTCACATTTGCTACTCATTCCAACTCTGTCAGGTGACGGTGGTGATCCGGAAGGCAAAGGGAGGCCAAGGTAAGCATGCAGCACTCCTCTTCTCCTCTGCATTCTTCTTGTTCTTTATCTCTGACAATTGTATCTTTTGTGCTTATAGGTGTCATTGTTCAGCTACTTCGTTGCTCCCTTTCGATGCGAAGGCTTCTGTTCACATTCTGAATTCTCCTCCAAGAGCCTACTAACATGGGAATGGCATACTCATGCGCGGGAGACGGCTATGGTTCCATTGACGAGGGCTTGGAAGCTCTCATCATGAGAACCTTCAGCTTCAGTGACAACGTCCAATCATCCCTGCGCTCCGTCAGCTTCAACGGCCGTGACTCGGAGCCCACCTCCATCTTCAGCGCTTTCGGCTCCCGGAAGCTGGTCATCAAAGGATTCCTGAGCTTTAACGGCAGGGAAATGGATCCGTTCCGCCTGGAAACTGAGATCTCCGTGACCAGTGATACCCTCAGGTCGGGCGGCAAGACCAAGTCCTCCTCAGAACCACCAAATGAGAGGAAGCCCTCAAGGTTCAGTCCCCCGAAGAAGAGAGCGCTGGAGCAGCCCGCTGCCTCGCCTGACAGCCCCCATCATGAAGCTGCTGTGAAGCTGCAGAAGGTCTACAAGAGCTTTCGGACGAGAAGGCAGCTCGCGGACTGCGCTGTTCTTGTGGAGCAGCGATGGTACGAGATCATGTATCTATCCTGTTTAATTCATAGAATCACAAGTCTAGGATGACTACTAAATCTTCCCTGTGCAGGTGGAAGTTGTTAGATTTTGCATTGCTCAAGCGGAGCTCCGTGTCGTTTTTCGACATCGAAAGGCAGGAATCTGTTGTTTCTAAATGGTCAAGAGCAAGAACCAGGGCTGCTAAAGTATCCTCCTCCTCCTCCTCCTGCTCTAAAACATTCCTGTTTGATCACATCATGGACATGTTTATTGCTTATGCTTACATAAATCCTATGTTGCAGGTTGGAAAAGGCCTGTCAAAGGATGAGAAAGCCCAGAAACTTGCTTTGCAGCATTGGCTAGAGGCTGTAAGTCTTATAGACGTACCACAAAATAGCTTCTCCTTGTGCCAACATCTTTCTTTAGGTCATTGGTTAATGCGTTTATCTCTTCATCCAGATTGATCCTAGGCATCGGTATGGCCATAATCTGCATTTCTATTACGACCGTTGGCTCCGATGCGAGAGCAAGCAGCCATTCTTTTACTGGTGGGTCTGGGTCTTGCAGAAACCAATTCTATGAGAGTATTTAGTTTCTTCGACTCGATTTCAGAAACAAATTTAAAATATGTAGCCTTCACTATCAGGCTTGATGTTGGAGATGGAAAAGAGGTCAATCTCGAGGAGCAGTGCCCCCGTTGGAAACTTCAACAACAGTGTATCAAGTATCTTGGTCCCGTAAGTAGCATCCTTCGTAATCCATCTGCATACAAAGATGTAAACACAAAGTTTTAGTTTTGTATCAACAAAGTTATGTCTGATTGCAGAAAGAAAGGGAGCTGTATGAAGTCATAGTAGAGGATGGCAAGTTCATGTACAAGAAGAGCAGGCAACTCCTAAACACAACTGAGGATATGGACGATGCAAAGTGGATATTCGTTTTGAGCACGACGAAAACTTTATATGTTGGACAGGTTTGTGAATCTGTCTGCCTCTAAGTTGAACGTTAGCTCCCTTCAATTGCCTAATACCATACACTGACAACTGCAGAAGAAGAAAGGCACATTTCAGCACTCTAGTTTTCTTGCTGGAGGAGCTACTTCAGCTGCTGGAAGATTAGTCGTGGAAGACGGCGTTCTAAAGGTAGAATAACTTGTTAAATATCTGAAACTCTTTTCGCAGATGTATATTTGTATCTGGTAGATTACTTACTAAATTATTTCTGCACAGGCTGTGTGGCCTCATAGTGGTCATTACCGCCCTACCGAAGAGAATTTTCAAGAGTTTATGAGCTTTCTTGAAGATAAGAATGTGGATCTCACTGATGTCAAGGTGCGCAAATTAACAAAGTTATGCTGTTGGTCTATAAATTCCTTGAATCTATCTGATTTGGATGGTAAATTGGCATGTCTGAATGAAAGTGAACTAACTTGCTTTTCTAATCTGATGTAGAAAAGTCCTTGTGAAGAGGATGAGGGACATCTCAATGGACTAACAAGCAGAGAATCCGACCTCAGCCTTCCTGAAATCTATGCCCTTGAAAAGGCTGTAGAAGTACAGCCAAGTAGTGCTGCTACGATGGAGAGCTCCACTTTAATGGAGGCATCAAATGCAGCAAACTGCATTAAACCTGTTACTGATGCCAAATCAGCAAGACTTCCAGCAAAAAGATCTTTCACTGCAAGGCGAAGCCAAATGCTGCATAATCAGATTGTCGTGAAGAACTTGCAAGTTCGCGATCTATTCGGTGAACAGACAAGTAGCAATGAATCAGCAATGGAAGAATCATCTATTTTAGAACAATGCATTTTCCGCAAAGACAATCTCTTTGCTGGGGAGGAGCAAAAGGTGGACGAAGAAGCTGCTCTGATTCCACGGGAACAAATACTTCAGAGAATAAATTCAAAGAAAGGAATGAATTCATATCAACTTGGGAAGCAACTTTCTTTCAAGTGGACAACAGGTGCCGGACCGAGAATCGGCTGTGTGAGGGACTACCCATCGGAGCTCCAATTGCGCGCTTTAGAACAAGTGCACATATCTCCCAAGGGTGCAGGATCTAATAGATTTGCTTCACCAAGGAATCACACAGGCTTAAGTCCAAGGTTACCTGAAATATCATCAACTGATGAACAGAAACTACTGCAGTCCATCTGATAGATAGAACATACATATCAAACAG
Organism: Pontederia paniculata; assembly: GCA_001647135.1. Classification (NCBI taxonomy): domain Eukaryota; kingdom Viridiplantae; phylum Streptophyta; class Magnoliopsida; order Commelinales; family Pontederiaceae; genus Pontederia; species Pontederia paniculata. The sequence goes on along the minus strand of LTAE01014532.1, from coordinate 4,980 downwards.
TTGGAAGTGTTGAGTTATACATGTAGATGAGTCAACACTATATTCATTTTGTAGATCTTTAGGTACATGTATAGCTTTTCCGAGCTGTAACAAATTTTGCTGAATCAAATGATACCAATAATTCAGTAAAAGAAACAATTTGAATTTAAGTGAATAAGATTTATTTTCTGAGCTCAATCAGATGATGCAGACTTTATAGATTTGAGTTCTTGACATATTATTAATTTCATATCTATCAAAATTCACATGTAATATCAAGGTAGAGCCTTATTGATCCTTAACAAGTATACTGATTGCACAAGTAAAAAAAAGTGAGAAAGATGTCGAACCCACATGGACCGATGAATTTTATATACTGAAAAACTTTACCTTGAAATCCGCATAAAATATTTTTAAATGAATTAAAAAGAAAAGATGAGATAGGAAAAGATAGAAAAGAAGAAAAAGAAAATAAAATAAGAGGTGATAGACAGATAAATTGATCAGGATTTAGACTTATTTCTCCAAAGTTATCTCTTGGAATAAAAGTTAAATTGATTAAAATATAAATTTTGTGACGGTAGAGTTGATATATGACTCCGAACCAGATGACATACCTACCTTAATTTAATATTAACTAAAAAAAGTTCGAACGAAATCAATCCCTAGTTAAACTAAACTAGGATGCAATAAACAACATACTCTAAATTATTAAACACTTCAGTGATTAACAACCATTGTTCATAAATTTCGAACTAGATAGATGTGAAATGTACTTGCAAACACGTTTTCGGAAAAAAATGGCCAAGAATAAAAGAAAACGGTCTGTGCTCCTTATGAAAACGGACCATGTCGGGACGCGACTTCAAAATAGCTGAAAACGCTGAACAAAGCGGTCGGAAAACGAGATTGAAAATTGGCCATATCCTCTCGGAGCACTGACCGTTTTATGGTGGAGACATTAAAATATTCAATAAATCCGAAATCAGGTTTAGCAAATTCTCGTTAGTAATATCTCTCGATTAAACCAACGAAAAACAATAAAACCAGAATATGATGCAAGTTCACATATTTGAAAATAAAGAAAAAGAAAAGAAAATAAATATAAATGATAATGAGGGTTCAAAATAGTTTATCCCTTAAATTTAGAATAATATCAAGCGTAATAATTGAGATGAAAAGACAAATAAAATCCTTTCGGAGTATTGTCGCCTTCTTGTCTTCAAGCTGAATGCTAGGCTTCTTCTCCTAAGGTTGGCATCACAGCTCTTGAAACTCGTGCAAAAAATATGAGGAGAAATTTCTGGCTGATCCATGTTCTTTGGATGTCTATTTATAGACTAGAATCAATCTCCAAGGAGTCTTCAAGTCTTCCACAAAGTTAAGATATTTTCAAAGTCTTTCCATGTCAAAAGCGGAAGGAATTAAAATTTTCAATCAAATTCGTAACTCTCCTTTAGGCTGATTAAAGCATCAAAACACTTCCAAATCCTCTCCAATATGATTGCTATTGATCCCCAAAGAGTTAGAATAAGATAGGATACTTTTTCAAATTATATTAGGGATCATGATGATAAAATCTTCTACTTTATTTTCAAATTCATAGCCCTCTCTTGGGCTGAAATATTGGACTTCAAAACTCTCTCAAATTCATTAGAAATAGATCTTTAATAGTTCCCAAGAAGTTGTATAATTATTAAAAGTCTTTTCCAAAAAAATTGACTCTTTTCCTTAGTCAAATTCTTCAAAAGAATCATTCTTAGTTGGAATAGGAAAAGTTGAAAGTCCTTCTTCAATTGAATTTTCTTAAATGAACCAATTTCTATTTGAAGTAGGAAATGCTAGAAATCCTTTTAATTGAGAAACTTCAAAATAATCAACTCCTAGTTGAAGTAAGAATCATGCATTAGCTCTCACTTCCTATCATCTTTTGATTTGAATTTGACTTTAAATTGCGTGTAGCTTCTTTAAGTTGCTCATTTGCCTAAAAAAATGTATAATATGCAAAATAACATCCAACTAGGGTAGAACAATGACTCGAAGAAATAAACATAAAAATCAATGCATGTAATGACCAAAATTATAAAAAAATGTCCTAAATGAGATGCATGAAATATGTATATTTTTGTTCACATCACTTATTTCCCTTAGAATTCCTTCGATCGTTTAATTAGCACATGTTGATCTTGATTTAAATTCACAATATCAACTTTTGTTTTATGAAACCGAGAAGTCCATATCATCTGAACAAAATTTTAACATTTCAACTTCCTAATATACATAAAATTACATATATAACACCCCAAACCCAACATGGACCGTGTCTCGCACAAACATTGGACGTGTTGCATAAAACACAAGGGAAGGGGAAAACTGAAAGAACTTAAGAACATATGTCGTGATATAATTCATATGAGATTATAAATTTTAATTATGTATTATGTGATTAATATCAACTATGATATATGTGTTAAAGTGAGTGTTCTAATTTTAGTGTTCATATGCTAAAAATTAGCGAAATTTGACTAAGGACTTGAAAATATGATTTTTGAAAAGTTTAGAATTTAAAAAATTAAAGTCCTAGTAATTGTTATTATATGTTAATGTATACTAATATAATTTGTAATTGGATCCCAGACCCGTTGTTCTTACGTCGCTAAGCAAGAATTTCCTACGGATCTAATAATCCAAACATAGCAAGGTTCTAGATAACACCTTTGTACCTCCTAGAAAACTTTATTATTTTTTTTAATTTTAAAAAATGTTTCTTACTTTTATTTTCATTCTTCTTTTTCAATATACATGAGTTTTCAACAATTACTTAAATGCATTCAATAAAAAATGCAACTATACTCAAGTCTAAATAAAAAAAGCCAACTAGAAAAAAATGTAGTACTAAATTAATAGTTCTACTTGGCAACTTTCTAGATTTCCAATACCCTATACTAAGGTGATACACTAGAAGAATAGTGATCATTAGCGACAGAAACATCTGTCGCAAATCTATCGCTAGTTTGTCTCTATAATAATTAGCGACAAAACGACGACGACAATAAGTTGTCGAAAAAACAAGGTCGTATTAGTGACAGATAGTTCTATCGCTAAAACTGTCACTAAGTCATAGTTACACTGTCGCCAATCTGTCGTTATTCCGTCATTATTTATTTTTTTCAAAAAAAAAAACACCATTTGGTCTCTCATTTGCCACCTCCACCATAAGGTCCTTCATCCCAGCCATAGTCGTAGGGGGCTAGTTCGACGGCCGAACTACACGAAGGACCAACGACAAAAGCAGCACTCGCTTGTTACGAACTCAATCTTCCTAACTCAGAAGTCGACCCTCCTTAGTAAGTCCTGCAATTTCTTTTCATACCTCCTCATCGACGTCAAGGATTGAGTCCACATTATCCCCATACTTCTCTGCCATAAGCAAATCGTATGCCTCTTGTAGACAAAAATAATTACTTCCATACCATATACTTAAGGATAAATATTTTGAATGAGTGTTATAAAATTATACCGTAATTTGTTTTGTTTGCTCCGAGATAAATTGGCATGTCTTCTTATTGGTGTAAACTTCTTTGTACACCGTTCGGAAGTCAACTTTGCCGCCGCATGCCAACTTCTATGACAATCACATTTCATATATTAAAACCTTTACTCGAAGTGATTAACGATAACAAACAATATTCAAATAATTTGAAAAAAAAATCCATTTTTTGTTTATGCTCTATGAACCCAATAGAGCCTCCGCAATAGCATGCCACATCCGGCTTAGACAATATATTATTATTTTTGGTTGTTGACTTCTCCTGATATTCGGATGACGCCCTACATTAAAAGAGATAAGTGTTGACAAAAAAGTTAAAACTAATCCAACTATTAAATATGAACTTACCAATTGTCGCAAAGAGAAGACCAAACTTCTTTGGAAATATGTGGTGCAGGCCTGTCCTATGCTTTGAGAATGTTACCGTCGATCACAAGCCCTGCATCTTACTGGTAGTTGAATAAAACTCCTCTGAGACGATGCAAAGCTATAGTATTGAAGACCTTCCTCATTATACCATGAGGAAGACCTTCCATTTATACTTGGCTTGAAAAGATAATTGATTATTATTTTGTAAACTAATTTCAAGTAGTTGGACTTAATAATTTTACCTTAAACGCATTGTACATATCATCTCGATTAGGCAACGGAATGTCCTTCCACTTAGCACAGCCTACTAGAAGCCTCGAACAAACAAACTCGTTGATTTCTTGATGAATACATCTCGGGATGAAAGCATACCTAAATAATATAACATTATATTGATTAATGCATTTAACAGTATATTCATACAATAAGAAAATTAGTTTTTTTAATAAATCATATATTATCAACTCACGGATTGTTTTTGTCATATATCGTAACTCCGGTAACATGTATAATGTTATACGGATTTCGTTGGGATTATGAAGACCCAACATTAATTTTGTCTGAAATAAAATGTTAGCAATAGTATATATAAACAAAAAATTAAATTTAAAGGTAACATGATTAAATAGAACAATAAATAGTAAAATTTACCTGTCTGAGAGTCAAGACGGATGACGGGCTCATCCTCGACCCCTGGTGGAGTGCTGATGCGTGCTAATTGTACATATAAAAAATTGCTAACAAGTGCACTAGTCATATCAAGTAATAAAGTAAGTGAATAGAGTGTCGATCCCACGAGAAATTTATTCTGTCAATATCTAACACAATATTTTAATGAGAGTGGTACATTGAGTTTGAAAATTTTATTGATTATAAAATTTAAAGATTAAATAATGGTAAATATATAACAATTAAGCGTCAGAATGATGACTTGAGCACTGGACTTGGATGAATAAATAAGAAAAATCTGAGTTTTAATAAATCAAGTTAGGTTTTTAATCTTTCTCAATAGAATTAGGTTTTACTGACATTAAGATGTCCTATCCAGGATGCATCTACTAAATCAAATCTAATAAGATAAT
>LTAE01014531.1:0-11330 GCA_001647135.1 Pontederia paniculata | reverse complement strand
CTTGGTGCCATTCCAGATCCTACATGTTGAAAATCCAAGTAATAATTGAGCTTAAGATATTTCAATGCTGAAATTCAAAATTTTCATAACTTTTTTCCCTATTTTTTCATTTGAGTTCGATTTTGAACTCAGCTCTGATTTGAATAATCCAGTGCTTACCCATATTGCACAAGGTTATCCATGTAGCAGGCTTTCAATCGGCGGATCCCAGACCAATTGGTCTTAGGTCACCAAGCATGAACCACTACGAATCTAATTACTCGAATACACCAAGGTTCCAGATAACACCTTTGTACCTCCTCAAAAACTTTATATATTTATTCATATTCAACATTTTTTGCACTATATTTTTTCAAATATGCATAAGCTCAAAAATTACTTAATGTGTTCAACCAAAATGCAACTATAATCATAACCAAATAAAAGAAAAATAAAAGCAAGCTCGAAAAGAACATGTAGTACTAAGTTCATAATTTTACTCAGCAACTTTCTACTTTTCCAATACCCAATACTAAAGTGATAGTTGATAAAAAGGACAATAATTGGATTTCATAGGCTAGCAATGTCTCTTAAAGTTAGTGCTTATAAGGTTAGTCAAGGTTAGCAAGTTACTTAATTTGACACGAGATAATGCAAAATTTTATGATTTTTAATGCAACACATAACAGAATGTAGTACATCATGCAAACAAAAGCAAACATGCAACTAATGCAGATAACATAATGCATGAATATGCAACGTCCCCAAGCTTTAAATTAAACATTATCCTCAGTGTTGAGAAGCTTTGAAGGATAACAACAAAATGCAGACTCAATAAAATGAAAAAGAAGAAGAAAGTCATTGTGGTGGTGGTGGAGGCCAAGGCAGTCCCATCCCATAATGACCCTAATTGAATTGGTACTCGTGCTAACATTGCATCGTCATCTCCAATCAGTCTAAATGTTGTTGGTCTCCTTGGTGCGACGATGCTCCTCCTGCATAAATTGCCACATCTGATCAACACGGTGCCGATCCTCCTCCCTATACCTCTCTTGATAATCAAGGCGGCTCATGGTAAAGTCGAAAGAGCCTGATTGTGGATGATCATACTGGTGCGCAACAGCAAAATTGAATGGCACATGCTACTTTGGTATCTCTGCTGCTCGGGTAGGCACTTAAGGCATGTGATATTAGGCTCAGTATTTGAAGGACTCTCCCCTTGCATGTGATAGCTGGGCTCGACATATGAGGGACCTTCAAGAGGCGTGTGATAGTTGTACTGCGTAGGCAGTGCCGGCTTCGCAGGCTCCTCGTCTGCAATCAGAAGAGGAAAATATAGCCAATTGGCACGATCAAACACAATGAGTCATGACCTCTGGCAGTAGGCAATCTTCTTAGTATGCCCTTAAAAATGAAGCAAGGCTTACCTAATATCATCAAAATTATCTTCATGTGAATGATCTTGTAACGGTCGATCAAATATGGTGCCAACAGTAGCAGCGGCGCGAGGTGGCGACGACAGTGCTTAGCAATAGGTGTCACGAGGCCGCCGATGACAATAGTGCCCTTAGTCTTCTTGTCTAACTTCTCGAGGTTAAAGGGCGAGAATGATCCAATGCTCACCTGCTTGCGTTCCAGCATCGCCCATATGAAGAAAAGCTCAATAGTGCTGACAACTCCATCACTGTCTTTGCGGCCGTATATAGTGCTAGATAAAATCCGATGGACATATCCGCAGTGTAGGGTTCTGGATCCTACTCTCCTTAGGACAAATCAGTTGCAGATGATCCTCTCCTGTAATTGCGCTCCAGAAAGATGCAGCACTGAAGTCAGCATGTATCGGGCTGTGATCCAGATCAGGAAACCTGTATACTGCATTGAACTTCTTCAAAATCAGACAGAACTCCTGATTATACATTTTGAAGCTGACACTGGGGTTCTCCTATCTTGATCTATCATGGTATGGTGTGTTCCGACCGACGTTGTGCATCTCGAAAGAACACAGGAACTTGTAAGTTAGTCCCTCATATGTGGGCCACTTCTCCAAAAGAAACTCTGCCATGCCTATCAATCCAAATAATCTGAGTACCTCATCATATATCCAATCATGTGCATAGTGTTGGGTCAGGTATACTTAGTGGCGATGACAGGAAACTCTTTGATCTTCCTATAAGAGCATTGTTTTGCCCAATCTCTGAACTATAACTCGGCTGGTTTCGGGACCAAAGATGGGTCCCTAGTTTCCTCTTGTCGAGAGAGGCATCGGGGAAGCATACTTCGAGGAGGCATAGTTGATGCAAAGTTAGAAAATGGCCCACGCTGTGTTGGAAACAAACTGTTTATCTGTGCTGACGAGGAAAATGGTTTGCACTGATATAACAATCGGCCGCATGAGGAGCGAGGTCGCTCTGGTTGCTGCAAAAAGATGACGCGGCTATTGTTCTAGAGTGAGAGACTGCAGTGGAGGGCGCGAGACGTGGGCTTGCCAGTGTCGTAGAAGCGTGGGCCACTTCATTTTGCTGGACGTGGCAGATAGTGTGTCTCGTCGGCGAAGAGGGTTGCGTCTGATGTTGGGGATGGGAAACATGATGCGACATGGTACTATTGGACGAGATGCCCGTTAGCGGTGTTGGAGGGCGTGTCCGGCTAAGAGATACAATGGTAGGCGTGTCCGAGAGAGAGAAGACACGGCGTGGCCTGCTGTGTTGCAAATCGTAGTCCCGCCTGTGTCTAAGCATATGTCGGCAGTGTTGCAGGGCATGACCGTGAAAAGAGCAGAAGCGTATGTGAAGAAGACGTGGGTCCGTCTCACTTTGATACAACATCTTCAGCGTCATTAATAATGGTGGGTGATGGTTGGTGCGGATATCAAGGAAAATGGCTCGTGGATCGTGGCGAATATGGAATAGCACGTGTTTGATTGACATGACCATACCTTGACACAGTCCCTTTCGCTGAGACGACGCTGACTTTATTGACTTTTGGGCACAATTTACAGTGTCGTAAGGCACGAGTGCCGTCTGCAGTGTTGACTGACATGATGGGTGGTTGAAGCGTCCATACTAATTCTGAGGAGTTAAAATGACTAATGTGACTGTTCACTGATCAAATTAAATTATGATGACACAATCTATGTTGTTGAGTGGTTACGGACCGTGTTTGCCAAAAGTTTCCGCGATCTATTTTTGGACCCATGTCACGCTTCTCGAAGCAGAAAAAGAAACTATAGTACTTAGAACACGACCCTTGTTGGTTTCGAAATGGGCCATTTTCTGGACCAGAAATGTGACTCGACCTGAAAAAGAAAGAAAAACAAAAGAAAGAAAGAAAAGATAAGGGTTAGACAATATAATTCTAAGTTATAGTCGTTAGCTGGACTTGCTCTGGCCTACTTTAAGGTTCAGTGAGAATGATGGAGTCTAATTTGACGTGATGAACCCCTATAGTATAGTGCTCGAGTCGATGCCCATTGAATTTAAAGGTGTGAGATCCTCTTATTGTTTTAATTTCAATTGCTCAAAAGGAGAGGAGCAGATTAGAAATGGCCCTGTCAATATAGTCCTGAGTTTACCCGGAAATAGTCTAAGCTCGTTGTCATAAAGAAGTACTTGTTGACCAGGCTGAAAGTTTTTTGTTTGAATTCTTTGGTCATGCCACTATTTTCCTTTCTTTATATATCTTGCAATTTTTATAGGCATTGTTCCGGAACTCGTCGAGCTCATTTAGCTTGAGTAGCCTTGATGCATGCATTTCATAACATATTTTAGGACCTACATTAGGCATAATTTTGGGTTATTTATATAGCATGCATCTATTTTTATCTTTATTTGTTCATATTATTCCAGGTCCAATGTCTACTCTTGTTGGTGTATATTTTGTAGCCAATCAATTGGAAAGGCTAAGGGCTGGAATCAACTCTCAAAAGGATCATAAATAAGCATCTAGGATGACATCACGGGCCGTGATGAGCCATTATGGGCCGTGATGAAGCGACGAGAGCGATCGAGCCATCATAGGTCATCATAGGCCATTACATACATTACGACTCTTCAGAGCGGCCAATACTTCAGTTTAATGTGTTACGGGTCGTGATGGAGTGTTACGAGGCGTAAGGACGGAGGTCACGACTGTAACATCAATATTACGACCTTTGCCAAAGCTCCCAACTCAGAAATCTAGATTGTTACGGGCCGTTACATGATGTTACAGATCGTTACGTCAAGTTATTGGCCGTTATACGATGTTACAAGTTGTAAGTGATGAAAAATATCTAGGGTCAACTACCCCGTGTTAGGCGCCGTTACGCTTCATCACGGGCCGTGATATGGCATTTCTCGGGCCACAACATTTCATCACAGGTTACAGCCCCTATTACAGCCCATTAAATCTGTTACAACCCATAACAACATGCTCAGTTTCGTCCGTTCTCGCTCAAACTCGAATCTTTTGGAGGAATTTCGATGGGAAAAGGTTTCTAAACCTATACAAACTCTTTGTGGATCAAAAGGAAATATTTTTTATAATATTTGAAGGTGTTTTAAAGAAAGAGTTCTTAGCCACAGACTTTCGAATTTAACTAGAGATTTTCTTATCTTTGAATGGAAGGGTTTCCAAACTTTTTCAAACTAAATGGAAACATGAAAAACACCTTGGGGGCTATAAGTACACATGTGGAGAACCAGAAGGAGATATATAGTATATAGAGAATATTTTTTATAGAAAAGAAGAAAGGGAGATATTCTACAGGTCTGAAGCCAAAGAGAGATTTATCCAGGGCCCCTTGAACAAAATTCAGATTTTTGGGAGGCAAAGCCATAGCATGATATTGAAAAACTGTTGAGTCTAAAGTTTGATTTCTTTTCTTTTGGAAGAACTATTTCTTGTTTTAATCATTTGTATTAGGGAGTTTGTGAACCCTAATTTGGATTGGATAATTTTATAAATTGTTCCTTTTGAATTTGCATATCGTTCTCAATGTTGTTGTTACTGTGAGATGATCAGGAACTCCTTTTATTGACTTAGTGTAAAAGAATTCATGGTATGATTTGTAGGTATAATTGATCTTTGAATTCTGTGTCCTAGCATTGCATATCACAATTTGATTACTTGTTTAAGATTCAGATTTGTGTGGCCTGTTGTTTGGACTTGCTTAAGCGGTCAACAGTTTAAGAACTGCAACATTAAAGCATCTTAGGTTTAGATTGATTTAAGGTGGATTCGTTTGAACGTCCCGATTAATCTGAATTTGAGATAGTTAACTGCACCTGTTTAGGGGATCATATCCATCATCAGAAGCAATTTTGTTCAATCTGAATTAGTTGTGAGATAGAATCATGAATCTTCCAACTTAATCTGATTTGATCTCATCTGATCTTATTCTTAGAATTTTATCTTTTCATATCTTTCGTTTTATGTATTAAAACTGAATTTAATCTTTTCTTTATTACTTTTGGAATTAGATAAGGTTAGGTTACATTAGTCTTCGTCAGTTCGACATCCTTATTCTTAATCATTACATTACTTGAACGACTAGTGCACTTGCTAGTGTATTTTTTACTGCATCAAACCGTTCTTTTGCTGACTCTGTAATTGGCATTGATCACAAGACTTGCAGAACTTTTGGGCATCTTTGAAAATTGGCAGCTGTTCTATTGAGCCAAAATATCATCTAGCTTCTCTTGCATGACAGTGATGTAGTATGCTCTGGACCTCTTCATCAGGAATGCAGTGTCTCATGATCTTATTAGCAGAAACCCTGAACAAGTTTGAGTATTCTGATGCATGCATTTTATAACATATTTAGGGCTTGCATTAGGCATTATTTTAATTCATTCTATTTTATTTGATTATATTCTTCCAAGTCCGAAATCTACTCTTGTTTGGTGTATTTAGTAGGAAATCATATGAAAAGGTTGGAGAAGGATCTAAATCAACTATATCGCAAATGGATGTGCTCAAGAAGAAGAAATCAACCTAGAGCCATCACGGGCCATGACATCATGTTACAAGTCGTGATGAGTGCAGCAGCCAAGTCGTGTCCAGATGTGTATCCAACTCACAGATTACGGGTCGTGACATTGTGTCACGGGCCATTATGGAGGCTTTCATGACCGCGAAGCGCGTATCACGACACGCTGAAGCTCTGTAGTTACAATCCAGACCATCACGAGCCGTTACAAGGGGTTACGGGTCATGAAAAAGAATATCGCGGAGCATTACCTCATTTTACGACCTTAACAGCAGCAGCAGTTTCCAAGACCAGATTCATTACGAGCCGTTATCTCCAATTACGGGCCATAAGTTGGAAATAATCCAAACAGGAACGTATTCAACGCCCGAGATACGGGCCGTGATAACTCATCACGGGTCGTGACATATTGAGGAATCATGAAGACATCTTCATTTATGGGTCGTTACATCTTGTAATGGGCCATGATGGAGGTACGCCGTTTGATATAGCAATTCCGAGATGACTCGACGACCAGGAAGCTTGGGATTTGATTAAAGACTTTAAATATTGGATTCCTATCATATTTTTGAGGATTTGCACAAGTTTTATTGGACTTTCATCATCACCGTTTATGAGAAGTAGATTTAATCCAAGGGTTCACACATCTTGATCATCTAACCCTAAGGAAATCCTAGGTATAAGAGGATCTCGTCTTCAACCTGAAGAGGGAGGCTGGAGGGTAGACGAGAAGATTGAAGCCATCAACCAGAGCAAGAACGCCAGAGAGCAGAAGATATTCCGAAGGTTTGTTGAGGACAAGAAGGAAGTCATCTGTTAAGGAGTTTGCCTGGATTCTGTTCAACTCTCCAGAGGAGTACCATTCTTGTTCCATCATCTGTTTCGACGAATTATTCTGTAATTAGAACAATTTATTATGGATATTTTCTGTATTAGTTACCTTTCCTTGATAACATTGCTACTATAGACTCTGTGCAGTTTTCATAGTATTTATTTGAATTGATTCTTCATGATCATGATTGCCTGAGATTTCTGAGTTTAAACTATTGATTTGCAATTCATTTCTTGCGACTTTGATCCATTAAGGGTGTTGTCATTTGTGGTCTGTTAGGTCAACGCGTTAAGGGAGATTTAATAATTTAGGGAAACAACTTATTGCATCTTGTGTTTTCTTCCATAGAGTAGATCCGTTAAGGGGTATTATCTGGAAAGACTAATATGAGATAGTTGAGTTACCCGTTAAGGGAATTCATACTTTAAGTTTGCCTAACCATCTGAAGAACCAAGAGTTAATTTCGACGTCATATATGTCTACCGTATAGAGTTATGAGTACTCATCTGAAGTTAGCATCGTCCAGGCCCCAGTCCTCATCACTTTCATTGTATTTAATCATTTTATTTTAGTTTGTTTAGTTTCTGAAAGTTCACAAATCACCCATAAATGTTTGTCTCCTATTAACCTCTAGGATTAGATTGTTACTTAGTTCCTCGTGGGTTCGACACTATATTATCATAACCTCAATGGCGAAGAAGAAAGCAATATCAATCAGCAAATTGAGGAGAACAAAGAAGCTGGAATGCAAGATGGAATCCAGACTGAGGCAACATCTATGAAGCCTCAACAAGAACAAACAGAATATCAATTCAGAGATTTGCTTGCAATTATTACTTCCATGATGAATTCTATGTTGAAGAAATTGTCTATGCAACAGGATCAAATTTCAAATTTGGAGAGACAAACATCAAATTTAAGACAACAGAACAAAAACACGAATGATGTCAAGAGATTACCAGAGCTAAAGAGCAACCTTGAAGAGATGGTTGGCCAATTCATCACACCAATTTAAAGAAGATTAACCATATAGGACCAACTCATCACAAACTTGGAGGCTCAATTGAATGAATTACATAAGGTTAATGATGTGACAACACCTCTTCCACAAGAATCAATAGTTCAACTCAAATTCATTGAGATGGAAGAACAAATTCATAAATTGGAGAGGGAAGTTGCACAACTGACTTCTCAGATTTTTGAACCTCCCGAGGATAAAATTTTGGAGAACCCAATGTTTGTCATGGGCCCTTGTCAATGTCAATATTCTGTCCAAGCAAGATGGAGGCCCAGAACAAACTATCGAGGGAGAACATGGACAATGCTTGTCAATGTCAAAATCAGTCAACATCTGCTACACCGCCTCAACTGAAAGCGAGGCCTCCTAACACACAATGCTTTTCAATTAGGACGTTACAATCCACAACCCTAACTACATCATCAACTCATGGAGAAGAGTTGACGTTCCAGATGGATTGCGATTTTTAAAAGCATGTACGAGCCCCACCACTGCACCGATCAATCATCATTTGTTGGGTGAGTTCGTTCTTGAATATTTTATCTTCACAGGATTATAATTGGGCAAAGTCAAGCTAAAGACTTTAAATTAGAATAATCTCCCTAAACTCTTTCCTTTAGATTTTTCTTTTTCTTTAGACTTTTTCTCTTATTTTTTCTTAGGTCTAGGTCGTCCTCAAGGCATCCAGTTCCTTAACCTAGTTTTCAACCCTATATCAGGAGTCCCTTCATATATCACGGGCCGTTATAACCCATCACGAGTCGTGAGACCCTATGTCAAGCCCTATTAGAAGTGATCACGGTCCGCAACAACCCATTCTAACAGCACTCCAACTCCATAACAGGTCGTAATAGACCATCACGGCCCGTAACTCCTATAGACCGAAGCCCCATTTCGTGTTTACGAGCCGTGATACCTAATCACGGCTTGACAGAGGCCCTTGCTGCAAACTGCATGTCACGACCCCTGACCTCACATCACGGGCAGTAAGAGTTCTCTAGTATCTTACCACCACTCGAATCACCTGATCTATGACCCGTTAGAATCCATTACGACCTGAGGATCACCTTCACGACTTCCATCACGGGTCGTGACTACCATAATAGCCCGTAAGTCCAGCTACCAACTAAAAACTTCCAGCACCCGATTTACGGCCAATCATGACCCGCAATCCCCCATTTTTCACACTATTACGAGTCGTGACCACATATCACGGGCCGTGACACCTGCATTAAATCCTCAACTGTCACCTACCTACATTTAACGCCTCACTACTCCCATCACGGTTGACGATGCGCATTCGAATCTCACCCCATTAATTTCATCTTAACGCCACAAACACCTCGTAAGAGACCATAACAACCTTGGAACGGCCGCAACTACAACCTCACAACCCGTGATTGAAAAACTATGGCGCCCCGCACCGGATCACGCCCGTGATTTCTCTATATATACCTAACCCATTGTGCAGGTTTACAGCGATTCATCTGATCCGTCCGTTGCCGGTTGTCGTACCCGAAGGCATCTGCAACGCCGGCAACTACTGAAGCATCACGACCCGTTAACCGATTTAACAGGCCGTGAACTAGAGGAGGATTCCGTCATCGCGGTGGCAACTTCTATTCATGGGGCCTCACTTCACATCTCATAGGCCGCGGCTTGCATAACGCCTCGTGACCCTTTCACGCCGAATAGTAGCAGCCGCCGATGCGCCACCATATACTTATGGGCCGTAACATCTATTATGTCCCATAAGTTCTGAAAAGGCATCGACGAACCCAGCAGCTGCTCGACGCGCCCCGCAACATTCCTTCACGAGCCGCAACTTCAAGAATCACGGGTCGTGACCAGACATAACGACCCATTACGAAGCTATAGACTGCGAAGACAGTCTCTGCCATGGCCCTTACAGCGTCTCACGAACCACCACTCAGCATCTCACGGCCCGTGACGTCCAATAACAGCCCATGACCTTTCTAGCCAGTCCACAATAGCTCCTGCCTTGGCCGTTACTACACCTCACGCCCCACAACTCAATCCTTCACGGCCCGTGACAGTGCAATGGCCAATTCCAGCCACCCGAAACGCACTAATCGCAGACACCAGGAGCCTGGAGCCTGTTGAAGAGCAACCATCTGCACTAGGCCTTATTCCAAGGCCACCCAAGAAGCTATTCAAGAAGATGGAGCACCGAGAGCGAGCGGATATCCTCGCCACACTTCGGTTGACTCCAACTAGATTCGCATGATGCTACGATGATGGAGTACAACCTGCACAAATTCGTCCTTATGCTATTTGGGAACATCGGCATGGATTTCTTCATCCACCAGTGGTGGCCGACTTTCTCTCATATTGTGTTCGAGTTCCTTAGCTTGTTCGAGATCAAGAAGGCCAGCGGAGACAGTCCATTTTATTCTTTTCAGCTATTTAACACCAGGTTCAACCTCACTCTGGCTGGGTTCAACGTCATATACAAGTTTCTAGACCACGGCTATGTGCGTATTCCCAAGGACTTTGATGCCAAAAACTTCTGGAGGCATATCACAGGGGCTGCCCACCTCAATTATCAGAAGGCAAAGAGTACGATGATCCAAAATCCAGTCTTTCGATATGTACACAGAATCTTATCCAATTCTATTTTCAGGAGGGGTGACAATGACGACTCGGTGATAGAACCAGAGCTATTCTTTCTCTACTGCATGGCTACCCATACACTTGTGAATGTGGGAGCATTTCTGGCGCGGACTTTTCAGAAGAACTCTAAGAAGGATAAGGGGACAATTTTTATAGGAGATCTCATTACCCCAATTGCGCAGCACCTCAGCCTAGACTTGGATGATATAGACTCCCTAGATGATTCATCATTTCTCGATCAGCGCATAGTCCAAACGATGAAGCTTGGAGGTATTCGGTAAGGAGTCTAAATATTTCTCTTCAATGATTCAGACATGGTCCTGTCTTTTTCAGGATGGAGCTCTTCGACCCAACTAGTGAAGCCAACTGGATCCTGTTGCCCACAAATGCACTTTAGCCACCACCATTCATCCCACATCGCCGAGCGCCAGAGCCTACCCAGCATGCCCATCCCTCCTACATGGATGTTTACCCTTCTAGTGTTCCTGTTACATATGACTTTTTTTTCTATGTATTATGTTCTTACTTCCATACAGGGCGACATTAGAGACATTAGAAATCGCCAAGAGAGGACTGAGAACATGGTCCGACGCATGCATGACTACCACATTGACCAGGGCCACTATGGAGCATTGTTGTTCTATCCACCGCCACTACCACCTCAGGAGTAGACTAGGTCGTATTTGGTCACTTTGTACTTTTTATTTTTGAGTATGTGTTCATGCATTTTGTACCCTACCTTCGGTTGGGCCTAAACACTGAGGACAATGTTCGGATTAAGCTTGGGGTAGTGCATTATCATCCATCATATTTGCTTATGTTCTGCATATTTGCTTTATGTAATGTGATGCGAAGTGTGGAGTATGGTAGATGATGACCACAGGTTAGGGGGTTAACCA
>LTAE01014527.1:0-11336 GCA_001647135.1 Pontederia paniculata | reverse complement strand
ACCCCTCTGGAACTTGGGTGTCAAGATTTATGATCTTTTGTCGAGATTTAAGATGGTGAGATCCCCTCCTAGAGACAGAGTGTGATTATGGCCATATTACATTTGGTCAAGCCTTGAGCCTCCATCACGAGAGCGGGAAGGTGAAAGGTAGAGCAATCACCGCGAGAGCGAGGTTGCCTTGACCCGTGGTGTAAGGGCCTGGGTGACTTTACATAATTTCACGTCAAAGAGTAGATGGGTATGATTCAGAGGTGAACCCAGGGTTTTGGTGTCCTCTCCTCATTGAAATTACCTTTCTTTTAATTTCTGTAATTCTTATTTTAAAAACCCAAAAACTTATTTTTGCTTCTATTACCCCTCACCTATTCCGGTTGGGCTTGGACCTCTAGTGTCAAGCCCCAACCGTGAGAGCTTGTATGAGAAAAAGTGGACATAGAGGCGTGAAAACGAAGTTTCCTTGTGGATCGATACCTAAAATACTCGACGATTTCCGTATACTTGTGGTGATAGGAGTGTGCTAGGTTCATAAATATTAAAATTTGAAGTGAAGATAATCTTTCACAGAAGATTGACCCTGGCTTTACGCCCTAACCTATTGTCATTTTCTATCATACCCCACACTTCGCATCAAGAATACAAGCATATGCAAAGAGAAAGAAACAAACACAAACATGTTTGTTTACGAGGTTCGGTCGAACTCCTGGCCTACATCCCCGCTCCGGTCTTCTCGAACTCGAGACCTCTGGATATCACTAAACTCCTTCTTCAAGGGTGAAGGATCCCTTACAGCTTGTTCTCCTTTCTTGCTTTAGAGGGCAAGGAGATAACCTCTTACAATTAAGCTCACTCGAGAACACTCAATTTTACTCTCTTCTATTCTGGATTCTCACTCGAATGCTCAGAAGGAGGAACTAAGGCTTTTTCACTTAAGCTTACAAGTTTGCTAAACAATTTGTCAAATCTATCTTCCAAGACTCTTGGGACTACAATTTATACTCTCACACGAAGGGCCTAATTTCTCTCACAAAAAACTAGTGGTTAATGAAAGTACAGTACCAAATTTCTCTCACAAGAACGGACTACAATCTTATCTTTAACTCTTGGAAGCTATCTTCACACCTTTGATTCCATACAATTTTCTCTCCTTTTCTGGTTAGCTTCATCAGTGGTGCAGCAATTCTTGAGAAATTCTGAATGAAATGCCGATAATATCCTACCAATCCCAAAAAGCTACGTATCTCCGTAACAGACTTAAGCTTTTGGACGACCTTTCGCTTTATTGAGAGTACTTCGGTCGTCCGCTCAAATCTTCCGACAACCTCTCTTTACTTATACATTTTTCTAGTCATCCACTGCTTTTAATTCCAAAGCTATCGGGCGACCTATCCTTCTATCTGAGGTTCTTCGGTCGTCCACTGTTTCTTCCCTAAGAACTTCGGACGACCTCTCATGCCTTCATTAGAAAATGTCTTTCCTCTTTCCCCTTATAGGGCGTGTGATTAATCCTTGGAGCGCCCGCTCTTCAATCTCTGTACTGTTCACTTCGAACCTTCGGTCGTCCACTCATTTCACCGGGCAACCTTTCCTCTTTATCTATGTCTTCGGTCGTCCATGATTCATCCTTGGTCGACTGCTTAAGACTTGGCTTCATATCCACAGTCTTTGCTCCATACTTCGGTCAACCTTTTCACATCCTTAGGACGACCGCTTCATACTTAGGATTTTTCTTCAAGTCTTTTGAGGACATAGGTAGTCCACTGTTCAACTCTGGTCGACCTATTTCTGACTGAACCTAAAAATCCTGTCTTTTACAAACACATCAAAGATCATTAGTACACACTAAGTTTCCTCACAAATTTGTGATCACCAAAACAATCTCGGGATCCTAGATTCAACACATAGTTCCCATAATACCCATATCTGGGTCATAGATCAATGATTTGGGGAATCTCCTAGGATGAGATCGGCACCCCACAATATGATCAATAACTCGGAAATATCCTGGTATGAGATCGTCACCCCACAATATGATCCATCGAGATGCCCAATATGACCAATAACAATCAATAACTATCAATGTATTTAAGCCTCGTTACGACTATCCATTAATACAAGCAATTTCTATCGTCAATGCTAACAATACATGACATTCATCAATTAATAATTCTTTCTTGACAATAATAATTTCTAATCACATAAACAATTACGCTAAGATAATAACTTGCAATAAATAATTAAATAATCGATTAAAGAATAAAGAATCAAGATGATTCCATAATACACTTCGGATACCTATATAAGATTAAATGGATCCCTACCACATACCTCAATTTACAAGTCCATCTTTCTTCTACAATCTTCTTTTCCAACCTTAATTACGATGGTACTAGAATAATATACTATCTCTCTTATTCTCCCTTTATTTCTCTTTTGTTTCTCTAACGTTTCTTCTTCTTCTTTTTCCCTTCGGTTTCTCTCCGCTCCTCCTTGCTGCCCTCCTTGAATGGGGGTGGGAGCTCCTTTTATAGAGTCCCGCCCCTCTCTTATTGGTTGAGGGGGGCAGCAAGTGCGTCCTCCTCACAACACATATGTAGCACTTTTATATTATTTTATTTATTTATTTTTTCAGTTATTACATTATTACCCCCTTAAAGAAAATTTTTTCCTTAAATTTTTGATACATACATATACATAGAAAAACACTAAAGACTTACCAAATAGATAAGGAAATTATGTCCGCATTTCTTCCTCGAGTTCCCAAGTAGCTTCTCGCCCGTAGTGATGTTGCCATGCCACTTTGACCATTGGCACAATCCTATTGCGTAGACGATGCTCTCTATATTCCAATATTTCAATTGGATACTCTTCATACGTGAGATCCTCTTTCAGATTTGGTTCTTCAATTGTCGATATATGTGAGTCATCATGCTTATATTTTCGAAATATTGATACATGAAAGACATTATAAACCCAGTCATATGATGGTGGCAACGCCAATTTTATGCACCCTGTCCGACCTTGGCTAATATCTCAAATGGACCGATATATCTCGGACTCAGTTTTCATTTTCTGCTAAAACTCATTACTCCTTTGGTTGGTGAAACTTTCAATAAGACATAATCTCCTACCTCAAAAATTTGTTCACGTCTCCCTCTATCAACATAACTCTTTTATCGACTTTGGGCATCCTTCATCTTTTCTCTAATTGTTTCCACCTTCTCAGCGTGTTGTTGCACAATATCAGGACCAAGTATCTTCTTTTTACCCACTTCACTCCAACATGTTGGAGATCTGCATGGTCTTCCATACAACTCAAAGGGCGCCATACCAATGCTAAAATGATAGCTATTATTGTAGACAAATTCTACCAAAGGCAGATGATCATCCCAACTTTCTTGTCAATCGAGTGTGCATGCTCTCAACATGCCTTCTACCGTCTGAATGGTTCTTTCACTCTGACCATCAGATTGTGGATGAAATGCAGTACTATAATTCAATCTTGTTCCAAAAGCTTCTTGGAACTTACTCCAAAATCTATCGGTAAATCTTGGATCTCGATCTGAAACAATGGAAATTGGAATTCCATGTAGATGAATTATTTCCCTAATATAAAGCTTCACTAAACTCACAGGGTTTTGCTTCACTCTTGTAGGTAAAAAGTGTGCCGACTTCGTCAATCTATCCACAATCACCCAAATGGAATCATAACCATTCTTTGTTCTTGGAAGACCTGAAATAAAATCCATTGTCATGTGCTCCCATGACCATTTTGATATGTATAAAGGTTGAACTAAACCATATGGTCTTTGATGCTCTGTTTTCACTTGTTGGCATGCCAAAAATTTTGACACATATTTGGCAATCTTTCTCTTCATATCATTCCACCAAAAATTTCTTTGAAGATATTTATACATCTTAGTACTCCCTGGATGAATTGTGAAATTTGACTTGTGACATTCACAAGAATCTCTCGTCTCAATGTCTTATCCTTCGGAACCCACAATCGATGCTTGAATCGAATTGCACCATCATTGCCAAAATGAAAACATGTCTGCTCTTTGTGACACAAGGAGACCATATAATGAAACTCTGAATCTTGTCTTTGTGCTTGAATAATCCTACTCACAAGATCCAATTGTATCCCATATTGTGTCATTAATATAGCTTTTACTTCAGCGGGATATGGTCTCCATTGTATAATGTCTTCCAATAAATTCCATTTATGCATTATAAGGTAAGCCAACGATCCTTTCTATTTCCGACTTAATGCATCGACAACTGAATTCGCTTTTCCAGGATGATATTGAATGGCGAAATCATAGTCTTTCAAGAAGTCTAGCCATCTCCTTTGTCTCATATTTAATTCTAGTTGAGAGAAAAAACTCTTCAAAACCTTGTGATCAGTGTATACTTCGAATATTTCTCCATACAAGTAGTGTCGCCATATCTTTAATGCAAACACTACAAGTGCTAGCTCTAAAGCATGTGTTGGATAATTTCTTTCATGTTTCTTTAGTTGTCTGGAAGCATATGCCACCACTCTTTCATATTGCATCAATACACAACCCAATCCAGTGCCACATGCATCACTATAGATGGTGGAACCACTGCTACCTAATGGAACTGTCAATACTGGAGTAGTTGTCAATCTTATCTTCAACTCTTGGAAGCTACATATTCACACCTTTGATTCCATACAAATTTCTCTCCTTTTCTGGTTAGCTTCATCAGTGGTGCAGCAATTCTTAAGAAATTTTGAATGAAACGCCGTTAATATCCTTCCAATCCCAAAAAACTATGTATCTCCGTAACAGTCTTAAGCTTTTGGACGACCTTTCTCTTTATTAAGTGTACTTTGGTCGTCCGCTCAAATTTTTAGATGACCTCTATTTATTTATACATTTTTCTGGTCATCCACTGCTTTAACTCCAAAGCTATCAGGCGACCTATCCTTCTATCTGAGGTTCTTCGGTCATCCACTGTTTCTTCCCTAAGAACTTCAGACGACCTCTCCTGCCTTCATTAAAAAATGGCTTTCCCTTTTCCCCTTATAGGGCGTCCGATTAATCCTTGGAGCGCCCGCTGTTCAACCTCTATACTGTTCACTTCGAACCTTCGATCGCCCACTCATTTCATCGGGCGACCTTTCCTCTTTATCTGTGTCTTTGGTCGTCCATGATTCATCTTCTGTCGACCGCTTAAGACTTGGCTTTATATCCACAGTCTTTGTTCCATACTTCGATCAACCTTTTCACATCCTTAGGTCGATCGCTTCATACTTAGGATTTTTCTTCAAGTCTTCTCAGGACATAAGTCGTCCACTGTTCAACTCTGGTCGACCTATTTCTGATTGAACCTAAAAATTCTGTCTTTTACAAACACATCAAAGTTCATACTAAATTTCCTCACAAATTTGTGATCCAAAATAATCTCGGGATCCTAGATTCAACACATAGTTCCCATAATACCCACATCTGGGTCATAGACCAATGATTTGGGAAATCTCCCGGGATGAGATCGACACCCCACAATATGATCAATAATTCGGGAATATCCTGGGATGAGATCGACACTCCACAATATGATCAATAATTCGGAAATATCTCGAGATGGGATTGGCACCCCACAATATGATCCATCGAGATGCCCAATATGACAAATAACAATCAATAACTATCAATGTATTTAAGCCTCATTACGACTATCCATTAATACAAGCAATTTCTATCATCAATTAATAATTATTTCTTGACAATAATAATTTCTAATCACATAAACAATTACGCTAAGATAATAACTTGCAATAAACAACTAAATAAGCAATTAAAGAATAAAGAATCAAGATGATTCCATAATACACTTCAGATACCTATATAAGATTAAATGAATTCCTACCACATACCTCAATCTATTAGTTCACCGTTCTTCTACAATCTTATTTTCCAACCTCAATTACGATGGTACTAGAATAATCTACTATCTCTCTTCTTCTTCTTCTTCTTCTTCTTCTTCTTCTTCTTCTTCTTCTTCGNGTTCACCGTTCTTCTACAATCTTATTTTCCAACCTCAATTACGATGGTACTAGAATAATCTACTATCTCTCTTCTTCTTCTTCTTCTTCTTCTTCTTCTTCTTCTTCTTCTTCTTCTTCGGTTTCTCTCCGCTCCTCCTTGTTGCTCTCCTTGAATGGGGGTGGGAGCTCCTTTTATAGAATCCCGCCCCCTCTCTTATTGGTTGAGGGGGCAGCAAGTGCTCCCTCGGCGGTAGCACTTTTATGTTTGAGGGGGCAGCAAGTGCTCCCTCGGCGGTAGCACTTTTATGTTTTTTTATTTATTTTTTTCAGTTATTACATATTTGTCCTTATAAACTTTTAAATTATTAGATTAATCCTATGATCAGCCATTAGTTTGTTATAAGGTAAATGATAGTTTGAGCATAACTGATAACTCTCAAATTAATTGTGGATACATTGATTAAATTATAATATTTTTATGATAAATTTTTTTTTAATCAAAACTATCTCTACATTGTCAACTATTCAGAAGGGTAAAGTTACAACTTAATAGACTGACTTGCTTATTGCACAATAAATATTATTGTTGCAATTGTCACCAGGTTGACCAGAAGCAACAGCTAGAGCTAACTCAAAGTTAGAGTGATTGTAAGAGTGCATTTCTGTAAGAAAGAAAAAGTCATTGTATTGTTTTAAGGTCTGCTCTCCTGTTGTATTGTCGACATCGCGTGTTCGTCAGGACAACAGTTAGAGGAACTCTGTCACACGCCAGGTAGGAGCTTCCGTGCTTGTTTGCGACTCGATGTCAGACTGTGTGTGGCCGTTGAAGGCATGTGAAACATGCTAAAAACAAAAATCAAAAGAGGCATCATCGAAGGAGCGATTATGCCAAGAAATTGAAGTGCGAACAACCAGTACACGAGGGATAGATGATGGCAGTTTATCGACTATAAGACGGAACAATACGTTGAAATCGTATTTTGAACATCATTTCATTTTCATTCGTCTTCTCTTCATCCGAAGCCCTTCACTGACTCCCTGAATCCCTAACGACCTTCTCCGATCAACACCAATGATGAACCATTGTCACAATAACTCGCATGGTGCTCTCCTGGTAACTGTTTGGCATTGATGATAAGACAACAGCACACCTCAACGGCCCAAATTGATGACATAGAGGTCTTCGCACACATCCATCGGATCATTGCACCCTCACGAATGCCCAAACACATCGATCAGGATCGTCGTATTGCCGAGTGCATTCCTCCTAATCTCCCGTCATTGGTGAAAGGTAATAGACATCGAGTGGAGATGATGAACAATAATAATTACTGTAGCATATGATCCTGGCCATCGTTGAATTCTTCTATTAAATCGTGTTCGTCAATCTCTTTTGATTTTTTTAATCATGGCCGTCGGATTTTTATGATCTGGTTAGATCCATTGATATTTAGATCAAATATTAAACACATGATCCATATTTCTATTTTAATCATAGTCATAGATCTAATATATCATGTTGAGTAATCTTAGTGGTCGATCAGTGTAGAGTATTAATCTCAGCCATTATAATTGTTTTTTAATCTGAACCATAGAACCCATATTTGTGTATTAATCATAGTCATAGATCTAGTATATCATGATGATTAATCTTAGTCGTCAATCTGTATAGAGTTTTAATCCGAATCATTATAATTAATTTTGAATATGAATCATAGTTAGACTTTTTTTATTATCATAATTAGACTTTTTTTATCATTGCTTAAAAAATTACCTTTATTTTTGTCACATATTATTAATTACTATAATTTTTTGGAGTTGCCCTCATTCTTGGAAGATATATGTAAACATTGTTCTAAAATAAATATTCTTCTGAAACTTATAATCCAGGATTTGTTATAAATCATAACCAGCATTATTTGAGTATTATATTTATTGTTTGCGGAATAAATAAATAAATAAATAAATATATATATATATATATATAATACTATTATATTACTGAGTTTTTAATTTTTTCATTGTAAAAAGAAATTCAAGATTATAAATATTTTTTATCTATTTTATATGATCTTTTCTGAATTAAACTTTATTTTTTTCTGGAAAAATGTACTACTGAAAAAAATGTTATTCTTAACCTATTTTTTTAAAAAAATTCTGAATCAAAATTTATCATAATATATTTTGCATTATCTCAGTATTGAAATACTGAATTTAATTTTTTATCTTTTAAAACATCACGAATTTATTATAATTTAATATCTTTGAAAGTACGTCATTTTCTTTACCGCCAAAAACATCTTTTTTTAATCAGCATTAAATTTCTCAAGTAATATCTTTTTATTCAAATTCCTACTATGATAATGTTTGAATTATTTTAGTAATAAAACTTTGTCTTGAATTTAAAATATTCTGAGACAAAATTTTTTATACTTGCACTAAAGATTATTTTTTTTGGTAATTTTTTAAATATACTATTTTATACATGCAAATTGATTTTGATTGCTCTTCCTTTTTATATATATGTTATTTTCGAATAATTAGTTTTGCTTAACAAATTTTCCACTCATTATAATTAAATTAATTAAATTTTATTTTCTTTTGAAAATAAAAATGTAAGTTTGTTGCCACCAAATAATCAAATTAGATCGTTTTAACCGTACCAATTACGACACTTGGAGTTGTAGAATTAAGTATAGATCAGTTCATGACAACCTAAAAAACTATGTCGATATCGCTCCACCAACGCTTTCAAAGGGAGCCACCAAAGAACAAAAGGCAACTAATGCAGCAACTATGGAACAAAGAAAGCAAGGATATAAGAAAGCAAGAACATTCATGATTTACATGGAGGATAACCTTATTAGTATGTTTGAGACACGTGAACTCTAAAAGAAAAATAGTGTTCAAAAGGGGATATAAATGTACAATTGTTGTTGCACATGTACACCATCTATAAGATGAAAGGGAATGACAATGTGACCAATCATGTTAACAAAATGATAATGATGGCAAATGACTTAGAACCTGCAGGATGTGCACTACCAGAACTTTTGCAAATAACTTTTTTGCTAAATAGCCTGCCACCAGCCTTCGACATGACTGTCACAACTATTCGGATGGACTAAACGATCAAGAAAGTGGTTGAACCACCATCCATCTTGGCATTGAATAAGACATGGCGAAGGAAAGAAGGAGGACATTTTCGAAGTGAAGAAAACTACTGAAGGTCAAGAGGATGCTCATTTTGTGCATCATCACACCAAACTTCAGCTCAAGAAAGAAACAATTCAAGCCAAGGATGTGGAAGGTTCCAAAAGGATCCTATCACACTTATGGGAAGTTTGGCCATTTGAAGGTAAATTGTCCCTTAGATGCAGGAGAATATGGCCAGAATATGGGGCCTATAACATGGACAAGGAGGTGGTCAACAGAAAAAAGGCACAAGCTCGAGCAAATTTCCTTTGCCACCATGGTGGAGTGCAACACTACAATGATTGATATCGAAGGATGGTTAATTGACTCAAGAGCAACTCGTCATATTGCCAGGACCACGGAGGGTCTAATTAACTCTAAAGAACTGTCAAAGGGAGAACATATAATCTACATGCGAAACAAACCTACTTGGATGTAGAGGGTGTTGGAGAAAATAAGCTAGACACTAGCGACAACTTTATGATTCTTAAGATTGTTCCGTATGTGCAAGACATTGGGGGCAATTTAATTTTTGTTCCCTCTTGCTATAGAAGGAATTTGAAGTTATGTTCTATAGTGGTGATTCACAATATGAAAGAATAAAGAGATCTATGTAATGGGAAAGTATGTACCCATACATTATCTATTTTGCCTGAATATAATAAAGTGGTAAAATCAAAGGCTCTTTCCATTATACTTTGTGTTATATATCTTATTATGATTTCTGGCATAAAAAACTTGAACATTTTGGAAACTCAAAAATTAGAGCAAATAAAAAAAGTGAATTTAGTGTCCAACATATCTAATACAAGAACAATGCATTATGAGCATTGCTTATCTGGTAAGATGACAATGACCTCTTTTACTAGAGGGACAAGGTCATCAGAATTATTGAAACTAATTCAGTTCTAGTATTTGTGGTCCATTGAGTGTTCCGACCTATAAGAGCAAGAAATACTTTATTACATTCATTGACAATTACCCTAAATATTGTAATATCTATTTTTTTAGAAAGAACAACTTAGGGTTTAGAAATTTACAAAAGATATAAGACAAAAGTAGAGACAAAATGTTAGGAAGACTTATAAAATCTTTAAGCACAAACAAATGGAGAAGAATATACCTTCCGAAAATTTAAAATTACTACCGAGGGCCTATGTAGACAGAATATTATGTCATAAATGACATAGAAGTGGTAGAAAGAAATAGTAGAACATTGATGAACACAGTAAAAAGTATGTTGTTCCACTCGGGTTTGTCCAAAATATTTTAGGGTGTAGCAGTTATGATTGCAAGTTACATACAAAATTGAATTCCCACAAAGTCCAAAGAATCAATGTCATATAAAATGTGGAATGACAAAAAGCCCGAGGTGAGTCATCTTCAAAAATGAGAATATAAAACACACGTATTATTTCTTAGTCAGCTTTCAAACAAGTTAGACTTTAGGACAAAGATGTGTAGGTTTATTAGATATAGTGAAAAATCCAAAGCGCTTCCACCTATCAAAGGGTATCATATAGAGAGTCGAGATGCTATTTTTCTTGAAAATGAAAAAAAAGACATGTACAAAAGGACGATGAGCCTCTACAGCTCTAGGAGATAATGGAGACAAACTCTAGACACACATTATACTATCCAATAGTGGGAGTTAAGCTTATATAAAATGATATACCTTTGGAAGAAGTGCAGAAATTCATCAATTCCATGTGTATAACCGGCTCCGAATGGCCTCAAATGAAATCCTCACAGTTTGATTAATATGTTATGCACGAATCTGAGGCTTCATGTTACTCTGTCAATGTTGAGATACACATCATATTTTTTGTTGAATCTAGGATCCCGAGTGTGTTTTGATGATCACAAATTTGTAAGTGAACTTAGTCTGTACTAATGAACTTGTTGAGCTGAATTCTATAACAGGTTGATTCAAGTTCAGGAGATGTTAGATCGACCAAAAGCTAAAAGACTGGACGACCTATGCACAGGAAAGATCTCAGAACAAACATATGTGTGCAATGGTCATCCTAAGAACATAGAAGTGGTCGATAGATGTTAAAGGAATAACACATATTAAGAGAAGCCGAAGTATGATTGAATATATGAAGAGGGATCAGGAGATGACAGA
>LTAE01014526.1:0-11337 GCA_001647135.1 Pontederia paniculata | reverse complement strand
CATGAAGATATTCTATTCAATTATGTTTGAACTAGTGCACAGTAAAAGACATTTTTAGCTTTCCAATCTAATTTAATTAGGTTCTTGGTTGTAGAGTCTAATTCACTGTTAGAGAGAGGAACATGTACACCATTTACTATTTTGGTAGGCACATAAAAACCAGTTTCAATGACATTCCAAATGTCACTGTCCATGGAACATACATAAGCTTGCAATCTAATCTTCCAATAAGAGAAGTTAAATGCATTAAAGAGGAGAGGTCTAGAGGTATATTGTCCCTCAACTAGGGTAAATCCGTTTGATGCCATTTTGGCTCTAGATTGTTAGATCTATACGAGATTTGTAGATAGCTACAAATTTGTTAGCAACCTAAGCTCTGATACCAATTGTAGGATCTGAATTGCACCAAGAGGGGGAAGTGAATTGGTGTATTAAAACTTTTACACTATGTTTCGTTTATGTAGCAGAAATTGTCACAGATAAAAAAAATAGTAAACAAATGCACATGAAGGAAAAACAAACACAAACAGGTTTGTTGACGAGGCTCGGTCGAACTCCTGGCCTACATCTCCGCTCCGGTCTTCTCAAAATCGAGACCTTCGGAGATCACTAAACTCCTTCTTCAAGGGCGAAGACTCCCTTACAACTTCTTCCCCTTTCTTGTTACAAGGGTAAGGAGACAACCTTTCACAAATGTTTTCACTTTTGAACGCGCATTTTACTTCCTTCTATTCTAGATTCGTCACTCGAATACTCAAAAGGAGGAACTAAGGCTTTTCACTCAAGCTGTCAAGGTATCTAATCAATTTGCCAAAGTTACTTCCCAAGACTATTGGGATTACAATTTATACTCTTGCATAACGACCTAATTTCTCTCACAGAAAATAAGCCATTAATGCAAGTATAGTACTCTTCACCTACTCCTCGGTCGTTCGCTTCCTCTGCTCTGGTCGACTGCTGCTTTTGTGAAGTTATCTATTGAACTGCCGTCTAGTGCTTCGGTCGTCCATCGTTCACCTTCAGACGTCCGCAGTTTCGAGCTTTAGCTTTGTTCCTTCGTCAAGCTCATTCGGTCGCCCGCTGATTGCATGCCAATTCTCTGGTCGGTCGATCTTGACTTGAACTTAGTTCTTCAACCCTTCTATAGTCGTTCGCTAATTACACACCAGCCCTACGGTCGACCTTTACTTTAGTTGAATTCACTTGTCGAGCTCCTTCGGCTGTCCGCTTATTGCACGCCAATCCTTCGGTCGTGGGATCTTGACTTAGTCTTTCTTTGAAGCTTCTACTAGGTCATCCATTGATTCTCCCTGAATTCCTCGGACATCCTTTGCCTCTTACCTGAATACTTCGGTTGTCCGCTCATTCCTTATTGAGTTCCTAGGACGCCCGTATTTCTTTTCTTCTAACATCCTCTGACATTCTTCGGACTACCTCTGACATTCTTCGGACGTCCTCTCACACCTCTCAGATTCTTTGGACGACTTTTCATTCTTCTGTTAGGTTCACTGGTCGTCCACTGCTTTGACTCATAAGCTCTCGGACGTCCACTGTCTTCATGTGAATTACTTCGATTGTCCGATGATTCTTCGGACGTCCTTTCATTCCTTTACTTCAACTTTCACGTTCTTCTGGTCGTCCATTGCTTTAACTCCAAAGCTCTCGGATGACCTTTCTTTTCATCTGGAGACTCTCGGTCGTCCACTCGTCAACTTCGGACGACCTACCTTTCTGCCCGTCATTCCTTTGGTCGTCCACTGCCTTAACTCCAAAGCTCTCAGACGACATCTATTCTCAACAGGAATACATCGATCACCCATTGTTCCTTCTTAGCCGACCGCTCAGTACTTAGCTCCATTTTTTTAGTCTCTTTTCTTTACTTTGGTCGACCTCTTTACATCCTTAGGACGACCACTTCAAACTTAGGATTTTTTTTTTGCATCTTATCTGTACATAGGTTGTCCACTTCTTGACTTTGGTCGACCTATTACTGAGTGAACACAAAAATCCTGTCTTTCACAAGTACATCAAAGATTATTAGTACAGCTAAGCTTTCCTCAAAAATTTGTGATCATCAAAATAATCTCGGGATCCTAGATCATCTCAGAAGAAGAACAACATTAAGAACACATTGCATATTCAAAAGGAAAAAATCATAAGATCATCCAATCAACATTAGGGTTCACAAAATCCCTAGAATGAACTATTCACTAATAAATTTTTTCATGACTAAATAATGTAAGAAGTTCATCCCAGAAATAAAGAATTACAAGAGAATACTAATGAAGATGCAGAACAACCTTCCCGCGAATGCACTGTCCTCTTCCTCCATCTAGCAGACTCTAGCCTTCGTCTTCTCTTCTCCAAATTCAAAATCAACCACCAACCATCCTCTAAATTCTTAAAAATTTCTCCTTTTATCCTGTGCTCCAAAACTAGGGTCTTGTCATAACCTTAGGATATAAACACTGTTTTTCCACCAACGACCATGATAAGACCCTACAAAAGTCTTTTATAACTCTTCAAAACGTCTTTAATCATTCCTCCAAGATCTCATATCATTTAAACTTCTTCCTCTCCATCAAATCTCATGAGAAACTGTAAAACAATAATCCCGTAACTTCATAACAGTCCGTAACGGATCCTCATGGCTCGTAAGTATATCATTTCCAATTAGACTTCATTCATCACGGCCCGTAACAGCACTTCACGGCTCGTAAGTCATGATCAGATCGGGCAGCTTCGAGGTGTCACCATCGCATTACGGTCCGTAACAAGTCTCACGACCCATAACATGCAAATCTATAATCTGATGCCTATTGGAAAGGTCGTGACAAGGCATGACGGCTCGTGATGTTGCAATTGCTAATATCCTGGACATCTTCACGGCCCGTAACTCCTCTCAACGGCCCATGACAATCTAGATGTTTTGTGTTTGAGCTTCTACGAAGGTCGTAAAATAGATGTTGCGGTCGTGACCTTCATCCTTACGCCCCGTAACAAGCCATCATGACCCGTAATAGGTTGAACTGAAGTGTCGCCTTGCACTGTCAAGGTCGTAATATTGACATTGCGGCTCGTGACATTGGACGACTGCATATCTTGTTGCATCATGGCCCAAAACCCCTTGTCACGACCCGAGATGGTGGCTGAACATTTTCCTCAATTGCTATTTCGCTGATTTCAGTGCTTCCTTGGCCTCTTCCAATGATTACCTGCAAAATATACAACAACTAGAGTAGACTTTGGACTTGGAAAAATATGAATCAATATAGAACTAAATGGATGCATGCAACGTGAAAATGACTCAAAATCATGCACAATGCAAGTCCTAACATATGTTAAAATATGAATGCATCAGTAGTGTGAGTGTCATATCTTCTTCTATGTGTGATCGACTCAATGCTGGAGAACCTAAGCCCACAAATATGATACTTCAATTGGCTGACAGATTAGTAAAGCCTCCTAGGGGAATTCTTGAAGATGTACCTATCTGAGTTGGAAAATTCTTCATCCTTGTTGATTTTGTAGTCTTGGACATGTACGAAGATTCAAACACCGCCATAATCCTCGGAAGACCCTTCCTTGCAACTGTTGGAGCTGTCATTGATGTAAGGAGTGGCACACTAACTTTTTTTAGGTGGAGGAGGACAATATAGAATTCAACTTAGCTGAGACAATGAAAATTCAGGAATAGTCTATGAAGAAAAAAAATTCAGGAATAGGCTATGAAGAAAAAAATCAGTCACACATGCTGGAATCGCCTATCACAACCCTGCTGGGTCAACCAGACAAAACACTAAACAATATTTCTGAAATCAACTCACCACCAAAACTCGAACTAAAGCCGCTTCCATCTACACTAAAGTATGAGTTCCTTGGACCAGACTATACTTATCATTTGATCGTTAGTTCAGCTTTATCTGAAGATCAAATTGGGAAGTTGCTATAAGTGATCAGAGCACATCGTAAAGCAATTGTCTATTCAATTGATAACGTTAAGGGAATCAGTTCGTCACTATGTATGCACAAACTCCCCTTGAGGACGATCACAACCCTACAGTTGAGGCACAAAGAAGGTTGAACGTAAACCTTAATGAAGTTGTCAAGAGGGAAGGTTTGAAACTATTGAATGCAGGACTCATCTATCATATCTCCAATAGTGAATGGGTGAGCCCAATAAAAGTAGTTCCTAAAAAGGGAGGCACAATCGTCATCAAGAACGAAAAGGGAAAACTTATTCCTAGCCAGTGACCATCAGAAGGAGAATGTTTGTTGATTATCGAAAGCTGACAAGGTAACGAGGAAGGACCACTTCCAATTATCATTCATTGATCAGATGCTTGAGCGCCTGACCAGACACAAATATTTCTGTTACCTAGATGGATATTCAGGTTTCATGCAAATTCCTATTCATCCTGCCGATCAAGAGAAGACAACATTCACATGCTCATATGAAACCTATGCATATAGAAGAATGTCATTTTGTTTGTGCAACGCACCAGCTACCTTTCAGTGGTATTGATGTCCATTTTCTCTAAATTCATTGAAGATATAATGGAAGTTTTCTTGGATCACTTTTCAGTATATGGGTCGTTATTTTATAATTGTTTATGTAATTTGGAGAAGGTTTTACAGAGGTGTGAAGAAGTGAATCTGGTGCTTAATTGGGAGAATGTCATTTTATGGTTACACGAGGTATTGAAGTAGACAAAGCCAAAATTGAAGTAATTTAGAAGCTGCCACCGCCAATCAACGCGAATGGAATAAGAAGTTTCCTAGGTCATGCGGGTTTTTATCAAAGATTCATAAGATATTTTTCGAAAATAGCTAAGCCATTGACACACTTGTTGCATAAGGATGTTGAATTTCTCTTCAACAGACAGTGTTTGGAAGCATTCAACAAGATCAAAGAAGCTCTTACCTCAGCTCCTATTTTTCAGTCACCCGATTGGAATCTACGTTTTGAAATCAAGTGTGACGCTAGCGACCATGCCATAGGAGCTGTCCTTGGACAAAACAAGGACAAAGGAAGCATTGTTATCTACTATGTCAGTCGAATTTTAGATCCTACACAGTAGAATTACACCACAACTAAAAGGAGATGCTAGCGGTCGTTTATGCAATCGACAAGTTCAGGTAGTATCTGGTAGGCTCAAAAGTAGTTGTTTATACAAATCACGAGGCAATGAAACACTTGATGTAGAAGAAAGACGCCAAACATTGATTTTTAATATGGGTTTTGCTAATGCAAGAATTCAACCTGGAAATTAAAGATAAAAAGGGAGTTGAGAACCTTGTCGTGGATCATCTTTTAAGGATGATCAAATCTCTTGAAGACTACTCCATGCTAATTAGTGAGAACTTTCATGCACTTCTTGCAGTCTTCAACACAAAGCCGCCATGGTACACCGACATAGCGAACTTCCTAGCACATCAGCAAGCATTCAGAAAAGGCTACATTTCACCAAAAATGAATTATCAAGGGAAGAAGAAGTTGTTCAATGAACTCAAACACTTCTATTTGGATGATCCTATGATCTTCAAGAGATGTTCTAACATACAATTTAGGAGATGTGTACCAGAGTCAGAAGCTTACAAGATAATAGAGGAGTCTCACAACTACGCGTATGGAGGTCATGGTGGGTCCAGAGACGACCACAAAAATATTACAAGCAGGTTACTACTGGTCGACTATTTTTAAGGATGTGAACGCTTATGTGCGACAGTGCAATCGCTATCAACGTATTGGAAATATTTCAAGAAGGAATGAGATGTCATAGACTGGCATCCTCGAAGTCGAACTCTTCGAGAATTGGGGAATAGATTATATGGACCACTCCCGACATTTAGAAGATTCAAGTATATACTTGTGGCCATTGAATATGTGTCGATGTGGATTGAAGTTGTTCCGAGTGTGATGCTGCTTTTGTTCGAAATTCTTTTGGGAAGGTTATATTCCATTATTTGGAATCCCAAAGACAATTATCAGTGATGGAGGAAGACACTTCGCTGAAAGACAATTTGAGAAAATGCTCCGCAAATATTGGATATATCATAGGGTTGCAACTGCCTACAACCCATAGACGAGCGACCAAGTGGAAGTGTCAAACCTCAGATTCAGACCATACTGGAGAAAATTATTTCGATGTCAAGGAAGGATTGGCCTTCAAAGCTAGATGAGGCCTTATAGGCTTGCTGAACAGCGTTCAAGACAACATTTGGAGTCACACCCTACCAGTTAGTATATGGGAAGTCATGTCATCTTCCTGTCAAGATGGAATACAAAACATATTGGGTTGTCACACAACTAAACTTATATGAAGAAGGGGTGGACACGAGCCGAGCAGAGCTAGGCCAACACTTAAATAGGCCAGGCCTATTTAAAAAGTTTAATAAACGAGATAAGCCAAAATCTTATAATAGGCTTACAAATTAAGTTTGGCCTGACTTATTTATTAAATTCAAGAAGCCTGACCTAGCTTAATAGCTTATTAAGCCATCTTTATTAATTAATAAATATATATTAAATTATATTTGTAATGCTAAAAAGAAAATATTGTGCACTTTTAGCATTGTACATATCTAACACACTAAAATTAATAATAATTTCGAATAAAAGACACTTATTGTACCTCTTTCGACGTTACATTTGATTTTTTTGAATCAAAATTATTAATAGTTTTATCTCATATGCTAAACACTTTTAAGTTTTATAATATATATTATTTATATAAGTTGGCCTTATAAGCTAACACACTAGGCCTAATATAGACGAGCTAACCATGCTTAAATAAAAAGGCCAAATCTTAATTTTAAGCCTGACTTATTTATCTAGAAAGGCGAACCGAGCAGGCTCAGAATGGGCCAAGCCACGAGCTGCTCACGAACGGCCTGACTTATTGTCAGCCCTAGCTAGAGATAACCGCAACTTGCAACTTGCAGAATTAGAAGAACTATGACTCCATGCTTATGATAACACTAAGATCTATAAAGAAAGAACTAGTATGAAAGCAAGGGGCGAGCCAGCCCCCCCATGTCGTGACTTTGACTTGAAGTATGATGAATTAATGGAAAGATCTCTTGTAAAAATTCCCTAGCTTGGCACGACCAGTGTATTTTGAACAAGTGCATTCAAGTTGTTGAATCTAGGATCCCGAGATTGTTTTGGTGGTCACAAATTTGTGAAGGAACTTAGTGTGGACTAATGAGCTTGTTGAATTGATCTTTAAAGACAAGATTTTTATGTTCAGAGAGTGATAGGTCGACCGAAGTTGAAGAACGGATAACCTATGCACAAAAGAAGACATAAAGGAAAAATCCTAATTGTGCAGCGGTCGTCCAAAGGGTGTGAAGTGGTCGACCAATGTTGAAGAACAAAGATTGAAGAGATGGAGCCAAGTACTGAGCGGTCGACCAAAGGTGTTGAGTGGACGACCGAAGACAAGGTTGAACAGGAAAGGTCGTCCGATGAAGAATAGTGGGCGACCGAAAGCTTTACATCGACAGTACAGAGGATGGAGAACAGGAGGTCCAAGGAGAAGTGGACGTCTTGTGATGAGAATTAGCTGAAGAGATGATATGGCTAAGGAAGGAAAGGTCGTCCAAAGATGAAGAGTGGACGACCGAAGAGCTGAGGAAGAAGGCAATGGTCGTCCAAGGGTTTCAGAGTGAAGATAGGGGACGATCGGGAGATTGTCGATGGTAGAGTGGACGTCCGTAGGCTCAAGAGTTAAAGCAGCGGACGACCAAAGCTAATGATAGAAGGAAGATCGGTCAATCAAAGATGGAGTGCGGATGACCGATGGATCTCAGATGAAGACAAAGGTCGTCTGAGGTCTTTGTGAGAAGACAAGTGGACATCCAAAAGTTTGTTAGGTTTGAGGTGAACTGAAGAGAGGTCGACCGCAAGATGAGCGGATGACAGATGAGGAGACAAAGGTCGTCCAAGGGCTGAAGAGTCAAAGAAGTTTTCGACCAGACCATCTCACAGAAGGAAGAGTGGACGTCCAAGGAATCTGAAGAGTTGTCAGAGGACGTCCGAAGAATGTAAAAAGGAAGAAAGGACGTCCAAAAATCTCAGTAGAAATGAGCGAGCGTCCGAAGAATGTCAGAAGAAGGTTTGACGGGTGTCCGAGGATCTCATTAGGAAGTCAGCGGACGGCAAAAGTACTGAGTGAAGAAGAAGCAGACGTCCGAGGATCTTAGTGAAGAATGAGCGGACGCCCGCAGTACTAAGAGAAGAAAGAGTGGGCGTCCGAAGGATTCAGGGAGAATCAATGGACGACCATAGAGGTGTCAAAGGTGTTAGCATAAGTCAAGTCGATTAATCGAAGATGAAGTGCAGGCGAGCCAAGGATCTTGACAAAGGGCTTCAACTCAAGGAGTGGATGCCCGAGGGATTGATGTTCAATCAGCGGACGACCAGAGAAGAGTTGAAGATACTACAAGTCAAGTCGGTCGACCGAAGATGAAGAGCGGACGACTGAAGGAGCTTGATAGTTGACTTCAACTCAAGAGCGTACATTTGAGAAGATTGATGTGCAATCAGCGGACGACCAGTAATGATTTGATGGTGGAACAAGGTCAAGTCGCGCGACCGCAGATGAAGAGCGGACGACTGAAGGAGATTGATAGATGACTTCAATCGAAGAGTGGACGTCCGGGAAGATTAGTGTGCAATCAGCGGACGACCAGAGAAGAGTTGGAGTTAGAACAAGGTCAAGTCGGGCGACTGCAGATGATGAGCGGACGATCGAAGGAGCTTGATAGATGACTTCAACCAAAGAGTGGACATCCAAGAAGATTGGTGTGCAATCAACGGACGATCAAAGAAGGGTTGGAGTTGGAACAAGTCAAGTCGGCCGACCGAAGGTGAAGCGCGAACGACCGAAGGAGCTTGACAGAATCTTCAACTAAAGAGTGGACGTCAAAGGAGATTGGTGTACAATCAGCAGACGACCAGAGACAAGTTGAAGAAGTGAACTCAAGTCAAGATCGGTCGGCCAAAGGTTTGGCTGACGACCGAAGGAGCTTGACTTAGGAATAAAGGCTTCAAACATGAACTGCGGACGTCCGAGGGTGAACGGTGGACGACCGGAGTACCAGACGGCAGTTCAAGTGAAGACTTCACCTGAGTAGCGGTCGATGGGGGCAGAGGCAGCGGACGACCGAGGGGTAGGTGAAGGGTATTGTACTTGCATTACGGCTAGTTTTCTGAGTGACATATTAGGTCGTTTTTGCACAGAATATATTATAATCCCAAGAGTCTTGGGAAACAACTTTGGCAAAATTAGCAATTGAGAGTTTGAGTGAAAAGCCTTAGTTCCTCCTTCTGAGCATTCGAGTGACGAATCCAGGATAGAAGGAAGTGAAAGTTCAAGAGTGAACTTTTAAGAGGTNTAGGCCAGGAGTTCGGCCGAACCTCGTCAACAAACCACTGTTTGTTTGATTGTTCTTCTCTTCTTCTTCTGTATATTTGCATTTGTATGCTTCCGCTAACATAATCACTTTAGAAATTGTCGAAAACTTTAATACACCAATTCACCCCTCCCCTCTTTGTGCCATTTAGATCCTACAATTGGTATCAGAGCTTGATCGCTCTTATTTTAAAGATTTAATGTCTTAGAGCATTGCACAAATTTTTAATGAAGGTCAATCCATTTTCGATCCATCGAACTTTAAAGATTCAACTTTTTTCTCATTGGAAACTTCGAATGCAAGCATATTTATGTTCCCTTGACTTTGATATATGGAATATTGTAGAAAATGGATTTGAAAGACCTAAGAAAATGATTAATAGTGTTTATGTTAATCTTCCTTTATTTGAATACAATGATTTTCAAATATCTCTTGCAAAACTTGACTCTAGAGCTTAAGATGCTTTTTATTGTTCCTTAGATACTTATGGCATAAGTCTTATCTCTAAATGCTCTACCTCTCATGAAATTTTGCTAAAGTTGTTGTCTACATATGAAGAGAGTGAAAATGAGGCAAATGCAATATCGAATATAGATGACAAATCTACATCTACTGCATCCGAAAGTGAGCCTTTCTTGTGCCTCATGGCAAATGAAGAGGTATCCTCTTCTCATACAAATGATAGTGATAGAGATAAATGTGAAGAAGACATCATTTTGACATGCACAGAGAATTCAATATAATGATCAGAAAATACTCTATTCTGAAGAGGAAGAATGATAGCTTTGTTCTAGAAAACAACAAACTGAAAGAAAACAATGAGAATCTTGAAAAACAAATTTTTGAACTGAATACAAAAGTGTCGACATCCATGAATGAACTACAAAATCATGTTAACACTATCAGTTCTCTAAAACTAGAATTACTAGAAGTGAAAAAAAAAATTTGAGACCTTTTCTTATGGTGGAAAAATGCTAGATGTTGTGCTGTCCCAGCATGAAAGTCTCCTAAATAAGAAAGGACTAGGTTTTGATTCATGTAATGATAATGTGTCTCAAGGAAACATTTTTATAAAAGCCTCACACACCTTTGATCCAAACTTACCTAGCTCCTCTACTTGTTCAAATGAAGATAAAATTGCTATAATTACTGAACCTGTTATTTCTGACAAAAATACCAGGCTATCATCAAAAGGAAATGCAAATTGTAGATATAGAAATGCTGTAATTAGACCAAAGCAAAAAAATTATGTTTTCATGTATCATAGAAACACTAGACCTACTCATACGCATATTGTTAAAAATGATTATATACATTCCTACTCATGTGTTACTCGTGTAGATGCAAATAACAATTATGTTAAACTGAAAGTCTTGCACACTAACAGGAATACACAATTTATGAATACGTATAATAGAAAAGCTTATGATCATCATAGTCGTAAGAGAATGACTGCAAGGAATGTTACATGTTTTTACTCTAATAGGTTAGGGCATTATAGCTATGAATGTAGAACTAGAAGGAGCTTTTACTCCAATGTTAGACAAATTTGGGTTCCTAAGGAAATATTCAACACTAACACTTCTGGACCCAAAGTAGTTTGGGTACCAAAGATATAAATTTTTGTGTCATTCTTGTAGGGTGCCGAAAGAAGCAAAAGAAAATCAGCAAGATGGTACCTTGACAGTGGATGCTCAAGACATATGACTGGAAATGAAGAAAACTTCTTGAGCATCACAAGAACACAAAGTGGAAGAGTAACTTTTGGGGATAACAACCAAGGGAAAATCCTTGGTAAAGGTAACATTGAAAAACTTGGTAATGTAGTTATAGAGGATGTATGGCTAGTAGAAAATTTAAAACATAATCTGTTAAGTATTAGACAACTTTGTGATAAAAACTATATTGTTAAGTTTG
>LTAE01014522.1:0-11342 GCA_001647135.1 Pontederia paniculata | reverse complement strand
TCTTTGGTCGACCGTTTATGCTCTGCTTCTCCATTTCATGTGTCAATCCTCTGATACTGCTCGACCGCTTATATCCTTAGGACGCCCACTACACACATATGGTTCTTCATGTATAAATTACGTGTGCAGCGGTCGCCCATTCCTTTAGCTCAGGTCGACCGCCGTACTGAACTTGAATATATCCTGTTACAGAAATCAGCTCAACCAAGTTCATCAGTACATACTGAGTTCACTTACAAATTTGTGATCATTCAAAACATTCTCGGGATCCTAGATTCATTTTGGGGGCATTGCAAAAACAAACATGAAATTCCCTAAATCTTGCTTGTCTTGTTGTGTTAAGTATTTCTTTACAAGAAAATCAAGAATGATAGTATCTCTACCCAAATACTACAGTGAAAATAGTAGCGACATATTTGAAAAGCACAAGGCTATAAATTAAAATATTGAAATGATATAATGAAACAATTTTATAACAATAATTCTTAAACTTTTTTACATAATCATCTAGAATAATATCGGGTTGCAAATATATTTTAAATTACTAACTCGATATACCAATATCTAGAACATAATCTTGAATTATGTCAGTACACGACAATATTAGGTGACGAAGTGTCTTCCAATGGCTCATCTTCACGATGGACTTTTTCAATGTTCGAATACCTCTTGATGAATTTTCTCTTTCTCTTTTAATCCATTTCCCTTCAGTTACATCATTATCATCATGTCAAGGATTACTATTTTTAGCTTTCACCACCTAAGTACCAATTTCTAATTTATATTATTGGAATATGTCTAAATAATCATTTTTAAAGAATTTAATCATCTTGTTGGAAGTGTATTCATTCATTAGTTTACTTTCAAAGTTGATTTTACTTGTGAATGCAATTATTTTGCATTGAATATTACGAATATAAATTATGCAATTGAGTTAAAAATAAGTATATATTACTATAAAAATATGTTTATTTACATTTTTATTGACAAAATCATCATTGGTAAACTATTAAAAAATCAATTGATATTTTTATATTTTGCGCCAAATATCCTTGTGCATTATCAATTTTATTATGTATCGGGACAAAAATCTGACTATGTCGGACTCCACCCTACTGGTTGACTCCCTTTGGGTTCTCAAACATCAAAACAAAAATGGAAAAACCTCACCACCTTCCTATCATCCCCAAGTCCACGATGACATCTCATAATGCCAACCCCATCATATTTAAGAAAAATATGTAGAAAAAAGAAGCCCAATTAGTTTCTATTGATGTGATTATACCTTTGTATTTGAAATTGTGAAAGTTGAAAAACTAAAATAAAAGGAAAAAAAAGAAATGATAACTTAAGGTGATAACAAAAGGTTGGGTTGTTATGTCCAAGCCCAAAGCCTTCAATTAATTGATTGCATGAGGGGATGCAAGGGAGAAGCTCCTAGTAATATGGAAGATTAAGATAAAATGACAACTCGGAAATTAAAGCAAATATATACTAAAACAGTTGCACCATGTGGAAAATGGCTTAAATTCATTGCATGCATCCATCCAATTCAAAGTAGAGACTTATTGCTAGTGCATTGAATCCTAAATTAGTTATTAACCATCTAATACCTCCAATTAATTATAACTTTTTGTTGGTCCCAATTATAGATATCTTGTTGTTGATCAACGAGTTTGGGGAGGGGTATGTCTTTCGTTCGGGAATATCTTTTTTGCTATAAAGAAAGGCCCATAACATGATATAAGGAAAGGAAAGAGAATTAAAAATAAAGGGGTACATAAGTTTCATTGGTAGAAATCGAATTCGATACCTCTTATTACTCAAGTCGAGGGATGAGTCATTTGCACCACTCCCTAATGAGGGGTTTCTTATAGTTTGTTAAGGGAGTATTCTATAAATTCCATAAGAATTGGGGTTATAGATAATTGAAACATTGTAATCCTATTTGTAATTCTCTTATTTAATAGCTTTAGCGTCACTCGAGAATGTAATTTACTCAAAGGTAAATCTCAAAAATCTCATATGTTTTCTTCTTCGTGTGATCTTCTCTTGCTCTTCATATCCGTAATGAATGACTTGAATCGATTTCGCAAGATATACTCATAAATCTAAATAATTTCACCAAAAGAAAAATTCCAATCTATCAGACTTGAATCTTCTTACATGTTTTCATAATTAATGTTCTAGTTGTGTGTCCATAGCAAGAACTATTGCTATATTGCATTTTCAATGCAAAGACATTTCCTATTTTAAACTTTAATTAATCATAAAAGCTTATCATGTTTTTTATATTAAAAATAGCAATAAAACACATAATTCATGCGGTATGTAAGAGTATAAGCAAAAAAAGTTGAAAATCTAAAAGTTTAATGGCATCTGACATCAAATTTAGGTTATCAATTTTCAATTTTTAAAAGATCACCAGAG
Organism: Pontederia paniculata; assembly: GCA_001647135.1. NCBI lineage: Eukaryota > Viridiplantae > Streptophyta > Magnoliopsida > Commelinales > Pontederiaceae > Pontederia > Pontederia paniculata. The sequence continues at coordinate 8,912 of LTAE01014522.1, read as the reverse complement.
AAGCCTGATGAAGGCATGTATTATTAAAATTATATATAGTTTTATTATGCTTTGAAACTTTTAATAATATATATATATATATATATATATATATATATAATTACTCAAGTAAAATAAGTTATGTGGATAAATATTTTGATAAAGTTTGTATAAGACATAAATTGTGATATTAAAACTTGTACTATGTGGTTGATGTTAATTTAAAAAAATAAAATATCTCTTAATATTATCACAAATGTAAAGTATATAAAAATATAAGGTTCTAAAAAATTGATAAGTTATTTTTTAATTACGCAAATAATTACCTGATCCATACCACTTTCACCTTAATGGTAGGTATATTTCTGGAACATGCAAATTTGACAAGCTTTGATTTGCATTTATATCCTTATGAGAATTGTGCACCCAATTTTCCGATCATAGAAGGCGGTTAAAAGACAACTCATACACACAACATGTATATTGACACAAATCGTAGGATTGAGCATCATTTATTATATTTTATTATTCCGCCAGAAGACTGCCAACTCTACAACATTAATTTTCTCATAACTAGCATTCTTAAGTGCTATATTTAATTATCAGTACATTTAGATCTAGACTATAAATTCAATGTCAGGGGGATGAAATAATTTATGCACCCTCGTGATCATAGGATGTTGTTCAGTTCTCGTGATCATAGGATGTATGACATTGGGCTATTGATTCTCATATTCTCACTGGTCGACAAGCCCCTCGCATTCAGGAGCCCCGACGTGAACCTTTTCGTTGATCAGTTCTTCTCCGATGGCGCGGTGCACATGGTCGGCTTTTCTTCCGAGCAAGCCTATCAGAAAGGTGAGATGCATGGCCTGAATGAACAACTAATGGAACTCAGCCGATGCGCAGAGGCCCTAAAGGTGAGAAACAACCTCAAGCACACGATGACAATGATCCATGGGCTAGACCTTGATGAGAATGAGGATAGCCCGACGATTGAGAAGCTCGCAAACAAGGTAGCTCATCATCTTATGTGTTTGATAGAAAACTCCATGCATTTGTTACCACCATCTTGTGAATCTGGCCTACATGATTAATCCCTTTGAACAATTTTGTAGCCTTCGATCATTTTCACACCATTGAACCCAATAGGAGATTTCACTACCTCAAAACTGTCGAAGCTCATCTGGATCAACTTGTTGGACTTGCTCGCCTTCTCAAATTCGTTCGAGTTGAAGTTATACCAAAGCAAACCATTGTGCGAGCCCAAGTTGAACAACTTGTTCTAAATGAAAAAGAAAACAAAGTCGTTGGGTGTTTGTTTAGGATCATTTATTGGTTTAGATTCATTTTAATAAGTAATGAGTTTTGGTTGCCTTTCCTTTATGGCCACCTCAATGTTGACATCCTTTGTCGAGTTATTTGTTTTTCTAAGTTGATGTAGTTGACTGATGTAAGTCATTGGGTGTTTATTTAGGATCACTTATTGGTTTAGATTCATTTTAATAAGTAATGAGTTTCGGTTGCCCTTCATTTATGGCCACCTCAATGTTGACATCCTTTGTCCAGTTATTTGTTTTTTAAGTTGATGCAGTCGACAACTGATGGTCTGACTCAATGCTCATGTTACTTAATTGTGTGGGATGACTTAAAACTCGTATGACACAATGCAATAAGTTATGCTATGTTATAGTGATTTAATAATGTGTGCATTTCTAATCATTTTTGTGACAAGAGCTTCATTTTATAAATGTGGTTGGCCATTTAAACCTCTAAATGAGGTATGTAGAATAAGATTGACATTTGTCTATACGAGAAAAATGAGTGTGTAAATTTCTCACATATAAATACAAAAAAATATTAGTTTTTTTGGTAATTTAAAAGAATATTAATAATTTTTAGTAGTTATTAGTGATGAATAATAATGGACAATGAAACCTACACTTTTGAACAAAAAAATATTTATAATTTTAAGTGCTTACATATATCGTTTACAGAGAAAAGTATGTGAAATTTTATTTTACAGTTTTTTTTCTGAATATTCCCATATCTTTTATGACTTTTATTATATAGTTGGCTTTCTTTGAGCTTTTATTGTTTTTAAAAACTTAAGAGTATTAATAATATATAGGGTTTAACGGGGAAACTAGATATAATAATAATTATTGTTATTATTATTTATTACTTTTACAATCTGTTAAATATTTATCATTATTATTCATGCCGACAGGCAGCATGGGTGAAGGCATTGGCGAGTTTCAATATCACAAAAGGCTCGTAGTTATGTATATGTCCACTAAAAAAATAAATAATAAATGCTTTGCGGTCCAAAGCACAAATATATAACTACTATATTCTATTATTTTTTTCATAAATGAAAAAAATAGAGTTAATTAACCATTTTAAAGATAAAGTAAGTATTTTTAGTCATTAGGAAAGTAATATTATGATTTCATCTCCGCACTTAATTTTCTTTTCTCCTTATAAAGCTAATGCCAACGAGCAAGCTGTCTATCATGTAGAAATCTTATTACCTAATAAGGATTATTACTTTTGTATTACGAGATAACTCATCTTTTCAAAATTATATTAGTGTAAGAACCAAAATGATCACGCACCAAAATAATCAAATACTTGAATAATCTCTTTTCATAATACGTTGATCTTATATAAAAGTGACTTACACATTGTTTTATTATATGGAAAAAAGAATTTGCAGCACATTTCTACAAAGCAATTCGGATTTCAATATTAAGATTTAATTCAGATGTTTCACTGTTTGCCGTGTTCTAAATTCGTCACTTCAATTATATCACTAGTTGACCACCGGCACAAACGTAACAAGTGAAAAATCCAACTACTAGATACTGCCATCTCTACTGACCAACAACAATAGTATTAACCAAAAGTTAAATAATTATTATTTCGAATTGCTTACAAATTGGGCGAACCTAAACAACAAATTAGTTGACATACGTGATTTCTTGATACAATCATTTTAAGTGATAAGTTAACTATACATCTTTCAAGGATATGAAAGGCTAAAATCCGTTCTTTTAATAATATTTCCAGACTTACATTTCTCGTATTCAGTTCTTTTGGAAGCTTAATATAATACTTAATCCACTCGTCAAAGCAATTTTTACCACCTCCATAAAGTAAAGTTAAATATAATCAAATAGAATGCAACATATATTGTATTATCTCATATTTTTAAAATAAAAATAAAACAAAATAAGATAAAGAGGAGATAGATAGGATAAAATAAGGAAAGATATAGTTGGTTAAGATTAGGAAAAGAGTTTAAATTAAAATTAAATTGTTATATTTCTTATCAATTAAATATTCTTAATCCTATGTTGACTATTTTAAAAGAAGATTATCTTTTTAAAATTATAAATAAAGTTAGAGTTTTAATTGCATTCAAACTCCATCTAGGGCCGCATTGCCTCTCCTATAAATAGGACCCAGCCCCTCTCCTCTCATCCCATAATTTCTCTCCCTCTCCTCTCTCTCCCTCTCTTCCTTCTCTCTCCTCACATGATTAGATCAATATGGAGTAGGAGATCAATGACAAAGAAGAAGATAGGTTGGCTACAGAGCATGGTATGTAGTTGTGATCGTAAGAACTTTCATATATAACATGGTATGATGAATTTTATATGATGTTTATGCCCTAGAAAAGATTTTTCTCTATCAAAGGTGATTTGATTAGAAATAGATTAATGTATAATGTGTATGGTGTAAATTTCAAGGTAAAAAAATGTAGAAAATGTGGTATTATAGATCCCTTATACCTATAGGAAGAATTTCGGATCTGTTCGGAGAAGAAACAGGGACGAAACGTGCCCAAAAATTCCCGTCACGACCATGACGGACATATCACGGGCCGTGACGACGGTAGTCGAGCGGCGGCACGCTGGCGGATCACCCAGGAGTTTCATCACGGCCGTGACGAACATGTCACGGGTCGTGATATTGTCAGTCACGGCCGTGACCATATGGTCACGGGCCATGAAGATGGAAAGTAACCCAGATACGGCCGTGACGACTTCGTCACGGTTCGTGATGTGAACTCGTGAGGCGCGGGTCATGAAAATACCTCGCCCGTGACATGGTGCACAAGTGGATCGTCTAATATTTCACGTTAACCGAAGATTACGGACCGTGATGATTGTCTCACGCCCGTGAAGATGCTGTGCCGTGATGTGAAGATGCCGTGGAGCGTGGTGCAGATGCTATGAAGTTGACCGTGAGTCGCCCGAAGATTTAACGCCCATAAATTCATCACTAAGGGAACTTCACGGGCGGTGACATAAGGTTACGGGCCGTGAAGGACACGAACAGAGCACGCAATTGTCGGTCGCGCCCGTGAACTGGGTTCACGGCCATGAAGGGAACATCACGGGCTGTGATGCATGATATAAAGGGAAAGTCATGGCCGTGATATGAATATCACGGACCGTGAAATCGATAGTCACGACCGTGATATGTATTTCACGGATCGTGACACTTGATGAAAATTCTGATTTGACGGATGCGAAACCCTAACCCTAAACAACCATATTGATTGATTGAATATTGATGTGATTGTATTGATTGGTTGGATATGAATTGATGAGCGGTGTAGGTTTAGGTATCTTTAAACGATATTATAGCTCAAGATAGGATTTAAAAGCTGTAATGATTGTGTTTGAACTTAAGCTTGAAGAGGAGGACCCCCGGCTATTGCGTCCCTTAAGGGACTATTGTTATTGCGTTCCTTCTCTAGGGAACTATTGCGTTCCTTCGGGGACTATTGTATGGATATGGAGACTTGGTCAGAGAGAGAGACCCTATGGCCTTGCTAGCCATTATTGGTACAGAGGACAATCTGAATCTTCATGCATTAATAAAGGCTCACATTGATTGATAATGATTGTTTCATATAAGGCAAAGATAACTAGGGAATGATATATTGATGATGACCTGAGTATATTGAAAGAAAAGATATTGGCATCACCAGAGAAGGTGATTATTGCTACTCATATCATCCATTGGATATTGATATTGAAAGAAAAGGACATCACCAGAGAGGGTGTATATTGTTATTCTTGTCATCTATTGGATATGGATATTGAAAGGTAAAGCTAAAGGCCAAAGGTAAAGGACGACCCTATTGAGAGATTGTTAATTGTTAAAGCTTATTGTCAACTGATGTTTCTTTTACATATTGATTATCTTATTTATGATCATTTACATACTGAGTGTCAAAACTCACGGGAGGTTCATCTCCCCTACAAATTCAATTTTGTAGGCAAATATGTTTAAACATATGGTGATGGCACAACGACAACGTGATGTTGTTCGTGATGAGGTGACTTGCACATGACATAGGTCATGGTATTGACTTCTGCATTGATGGATTCATAGTGTTGACCAGTGGATTGGTCAAAGTACAGTCAAAGATGTAAGTTGGTAACATCACCAGGTTCATATTCTGCCAGGTGGCAGGGTGTGGATTTGGGGGGCGTTACATATATAATTCAATTTATCATTTGAAACTCTCCTTATTTTTCAATTTCCTAAAATGCCACTATAACCTATTCAAATCCAGAATCCATGTGAATCCTTTTAATTATTGTTTCATATTATACATTCTCTTTGTTATTAATTTAGTGTCATGTTAAGCGAAGGATTTTACATTAGATACCAGCATTGTTGCCTTCTGTGGAGGACAATACTTGTTGAAAAAGCACTGCTTCATCCCCTCCCAAGTAGTGGTGGTTCCTGCAGGCAAGGTGGATAATCATGTAGATGCTTTCCCTCTCAAAGAGAAAGGGAAGAGACGAAGCCGAAATGCATCATCAGAAATGCCAATGAAGTTAAAAGTGTGACATAGCTCAATGAATTTCCTGACATGGCTAAATGGGTCTTCGTCTTGATTTCCACTAAATTGGTCATGTTGCATCATCTGCATCGTCCCATATTGAATCTGAAAGTTTATGTCCGGGGGCAATGTGATGATGCACGGTCTTTCTGCAAGTTGACCTAGAGTGTAGTCCCTCATTATCTGATAGGTAGGTGCAAGGTTGTCAAACTCTCGAGTCAAACTCTTAAACTCTTACGAGTTTAAGAGTTTAGGTAAGCAAAACGAGTCAAGTCCGCATAAACTCTTAAATAACTTAAACTCTTAGATTCTACTAAAAAATAATTTTAAAAATTATGTAAACTCTTATAGACTCTTATAGAGTTTATACGATTTTACGAGTTTGTACGATTCTATATGAATATGCACGACTCTTCATTTTGTATAATAAAATATTCTTAAATATTAAATATTTTGTTTTAACTAACNTATATTATGAGTTGAAAATATTGCAACCAACTTTAGTGCAATTTTATCTTTCATTACTTTTTTTAACTTAATAAATTGTAAAGTTGTTAGTTACACAGTAGTTAGAAGTAATATTTTTTTATTTTCATTCCTTTATATTTATGTCATATTAATGCAAAATATTAATTTTTATATATTTGATCTTAAATATGCACATAATTTTATATTGTAGATGCATATTAATTATTGTATAATTTAATTTGTTTGGAACATAAACTCTACGAGTTTACGATACGAATTTACGATACGTGTTTACAAGAGAGAAAATGAATCTACTTAAACTCTCGAACTTAACAACCTTGGGTAGGTGGTTGGATAGGTGGTGAATTATTGTTGTCCGTCATCTGTCTAGCCTCTCTTCTAGTCTGTCGAACAATCCTTTCAATTTTAAGATCAAAATTTAGAGGTTGCTTGGAGTTTCTGGTGCTGTGACGACTGCGATACTCCAGATTGGTGTGACCTATATTAGAAACACAACAAAACAAACTATCTGGTTAAAAAGAAAATGGTTCATGTCAGGTTAAACATGGTCTGTGTCTGAAGTAGAGCGAGCCGCGTTCCAGATGAACGATGGCCGTACCTAAGCGCGTTTCTAGTGAACGCGTTGAGAAAGATCACATTCAAGATGAGCGTGGGTCATGTTCCAGATGAATGCATGTCATGTTCCCGATGAACACAGCAAGTGTTTAAAGTACCTCAAGACGTGATGCATGTTGTTGAGGCGATTCGAGACAGGTAGAAGTCACGAGCCGTTTCCGTGTGAGCGCGGTCCGTGTCGATGTCCAAATTCGTTCGCTTGTTGGCTCAATTCCTACACGATCACAGAAAAAATAGAAAAGTAATAAAATTCAAATTAACAAAATAAGATTATCAAAAATTAAAATTAAAAGCCCCTGGCAACGACGTCAGAAACTTGATGCGAAAAATCACACGTGTAAAAACTCGGCAAGTGTACCGATCACACAAGTAACAAAGAGTGAATATTGAGTTATCGATCCCACAGGGACTAATGAAATTTAAAATATGAAATCTTATCTCAAAATTTGAAAAGAGGAGTTTTAAAAATATATGTTGAAAAGAAAAAAAGATAAAATAAAAGATGAGATTAGAGTTTTCAAAAACTTTGAATAGATAAATTGGTTAGGATTATAATTCTATTTTACCATTATTATCTCTTGGATCTAATCAATTAAAATGTCTTAATATTAGATGGCGGAAGGATTGATTTAATATTATAGGACTCCTCTCGGATGACCTCATTATTTTAATCATAAATCAACTTAGGAAGACACGAACCTCATTAATCCCAAATAAATTAAGTTAAAATGCACGAAAATCCAATCCTATATTGCTTAGCCTCTCTCGAGTGAATATCAATCCACAATCTATGAATTTCGAAACCAAATAGACATAAATCCTTGCATCCGAAAAGATGAACGCCTAAAAATGACCGAAATTAAGTATGCCAGAAAATGGCCCATGTCGCATCTGAAAATGGACCGCGTCCGGGCAGAAGAAAACACGGCTCCGAAAGATAAGAGAGAACACGATCGAGTCGGCTAAGATCACGACCGCGTTCCTCTCATAAATCAATATTAAATTTAGAAAACGGTCGCCCAGAGCAACACATCACTCTAAAACGTGGGAGAATACAGCCGAGTCGGCTAAGATCATGACCGTGTTTTTCCCTCGATTAAAATATTCAGAAATACGTGCAAAAAAGAATAACACACAGTGACATACAAGAAGAAACGACCAATGTTAGACAAACACGATCCATTTTGACCTATGTCGAAAAATATAATCAATAAAAATATGAAATAAAGTTAAGCATGAATAACTATAGACTAAATCACGATTAGTTCAGAGTAAAGTACTAACAATATCTTTCGATATTGCTAATAACATACTCAATAAACATTAAATACATAAAAATCTAGATGCATGTTCATCTAATATTGCAGAGTAAATTAATCCAAGAGAATATTAGAGTTTAACAGAATTATTTTCCAAACCAATCAACTAAAATAAAAAGAAGAGAAAACTATAACTAACAGATTCTGCAAAACTTCTTTGTCAAACCTCCTTCTCTCCACACCAGGGCTTCAGAACCTTTGCAGAGAATTCCTCAATGAGAGATTGATTCCCCTCTAAGGTTGCAAGTGGCTATATTTACTAAAGAAAGCTAAGATGAGAGCCTAAATCGGATGATTAAAATTAAAAGTTTATTCCTTGCACGTCAAGTTGCCATCAGGAGTCATCCGTTTTGTTGAACCGCCATATGATGTTGATGCGAAAATTCACACGTGTAAAAATATACTCGGCAAGTGTACCGATTGCTCAAGTAATAAAGAGTGAATAAAGAGTTGTCGATCCCACAGGGACTAATGAAATTAATCCGAAATCTTATTTGAAAACTTGAAAAGATAAAATTTTAATAGTTTATTTTGAAAAGATAAAACAGAAAGATAAGATAAAATAAGTAAAAGATAAAAGATGAAATTTAAGTTTTAAAAAGATAAATAGATAAATAGATTAGGTTGGTTAGGGATAGAAG
>LTAE01014521.1:0-11343 GCA_001647135.1 Pontederia paniculata | reverse complement strand
GATTCTAAGCCTTAAGAAATAAGATTAGAAAAACAAACAGATATGCAGAATCCTATTGCTCTCAAAATCTTCAATCCTGCTTCAAGGCTTCTCCTCCGAAGATGGCTTCTCAGCTCTTTAAAAATCTGGAAAATATAAGGAGTCTCTGATTCTTTTCTGTCTTTTGAGAAATATGTTGTCAGAGATCAGAGATTTCAGAGATATCCCAAGTTTGATGTATGGAGGCCTATTTATAGCTGAAATTCGGAGGTGAGGCCTGACATCACACGGTTGAGAAGAGTTTGAATCGTACGCGACTTTATATAAGCCATCAGATTGGATGAATCGTCGTGTGCGGTGGACAACACAATCCGTTTTGGTCAACACAGCCAATTTTGACATGTTTTAGAGTTTGAGTCCAACACGACTTCGAGCACGGTTGGTGATTCTCTGCGATGATGACACGTGGCAAAATCAAGGACGTTGATAGTGTTCGTTTTGATCCAAACTGTGTGAATACAGACAACTTTTCTTCAATGTTGAACACAGGCCGTTTTGGCTTGATGAAAAACGCGAGTTGTATAGATGACTTGAACACGGGCCATTTTGGATGAACATGGCCCGTTTTGCTCCATTATTTCTGAGTCCGCGCGACTAAATCTCCTTTTTGATATATTTGGGATAAATTGATGTGATTTTCTTGAAAATTAACCATATATAGCACTTAGGTGGAATCTGACTCATGAATGGAATATTAACTGAAATAATGCATGAATTAATATAAAATACTAGGAAAACAACATGAAATAGATGCATGTAAAATGTATATTTTTGCATGCATCAATAGCCCATGATCTGACATTCACGAACATGAATGAAGCTTTAAGTTTCTTCCAATCATGTCACGACTCGTGACAAAAATTGTAATGGTCGTGACCTAATGACCTTTATTTCTCATCGGCGTGTCACGACCTATGATCTGAGAATTACTACCATGATCGCATATATAGTTGTTCATCTTGCACGTGCTCACAGCCGTGAAACTGGGTTCACGACCCGTGAGGTCTCTTCGTATTGCACCCATGGTCATGAGTCGCCCGATCATGGCTGAATTGTCGCTTTCACGGCCCATGAAAATCCTTATCGTCAGCCTTCACGGTTGTGAGTTGACCGTCACGACCATGACTTTCCAATTTTTTATGAAGTTTTCTCTAGTTTCTCTTTGATTTTAGTCCAAATTCTCATGGTTTATATATGTTGTGCTATCAAGTACCTTGGACACGAAAAAAATATGACACCATGCAAATTTTAACTTTTTAAGCTAAAATGAATTGAAATATAAGATAATTTAATGCATATGATAACAAAAATGCATGAAAATGAGCTAAATATGCTATGAAAAATATGTCTAATTTAGCACGCATTAGTGTCTTAGAGTTAGTACTCGAAGTAAGTCAAAGGTTAACAGTATAGTTAGTTTGACACGAGATAATCAATTTCTTTTTTCAAAATACAATACATTGGCAAGACAATGCAATACATAAGCAAACGTCCCCAAGCTTTAAATCAAACATTGTACTCAATGTTGAAAAGATTTGAGAGACAAAACAAACATGACAAACAAACTAATGCAGATTCAACCAAAAGAAAAAGAATTAAGGGAAAAGACACAACCTAAATTATCACTATAGTGAAGGCGGTGGAAGTCCAAAGCCATAATGCCCTAGTCTATAGTGATTTCATGGTGATAGTGCATCATTTGCTCCAATCTATATAGGCGTCGTCGATCCTCCTCCGTAGCATGCTCCACCTGATCAAGGAGGCTCATGGTAGCTTGATGGTAATCCGCTTGATATGCTCACATGGCCTCCAAAAAACTATGTAGAGTGGAAAAATCAAAGGAGTTGGAGGAGAGGAGAGATAAGAGGTCTGAGGCGTGACATACAGGACCTCCACAAGTATAGTTTGGGGGATGCTCAATATAGTATGGCCCCTCATTTGCAATTTTGCGTTGGTGGTGCAAGCTCCTTGGATATAGACTACAATTGCTCAGCGTAAGATGGCCCCTACTTAGTAGTATGTGTAAGTGATGTAGGCTCCTTGGGCTTCTCCTTTGTAGCATATATCAAAGGTGGGAAATAAAGGCAATTGTCACGATCAAACATCATGATTCGTGTCAAGTTGCTGCAGGCATTTTTCTTATTGTAGTGATGAGCTTCGTATGGATGATTTTGCTACGATCGATCAGGGAAGCCTCTCTTCAGGCCAAGGATCCCACATATAATTGGAAGTGCTCTGTGATAGGTGTGATGAGTCCACCGATGACCATGGAGCCTTTCTACTTTTTGGTGAACTTCTTGAATGTGTAGGCCAAGAATGCTCCAACATTAACCTGTCTCCCCTTCAGCATCACCAACATTAGGAAAAAATTAGTAACGTTGGCGGATCCATCACGATCATCTAAGTCGTAAATAGTGCTGGAGAGGATCTTATGCACATATTTGAGAACGAGCCATGAGTTTGATGTGTTGCATTTTACGTTTTGACGTGGCCCATGTTTGTTCTTGACGTGGACTATTTTAAAAAATCCGCAAAATAACTATGACAAACTCAATGGAAAATGTGTTAACATAGAAACACAGTCGTTTTTGTGAAGAACGCGGGTCATTTTCTGGATCAAAAACTTTGAACACAACTAAATAAAACAAAATCAAAAACTTTGACTAGGCCTAGATTGTTCTAATGCTCAATAAGTATGATTAAGTCCAATTCTTTATGATGGGTGCCCCCAACATAGTGTTTCATGTGATTCCCATTAACATCAAATGTATGTGATCCATTTACAACACTAAGTTTAACAGTCCCAAAAGGAGAGGAGCTGACTACCACAAATGGCCTTGTCCATCTAGACCTGAGTTTACCTGAGAACAATCTAAGTTTATTGTCATAAAGAAATATATGTTGACCTATCTAAAAGTCTGTTTGAATTTTCTGGTCATGCCATTTTTTATCCTTTCTTTATATATCTTGTTGTTTTTCATAGGCATGTGGTTTGGAACTTATTGAGCTCGTTCAATTTGAGTAGTCTTTCTTTTTCATGCTCACTAAGGTTAAAGTTTAAAAGTTTTGCAGCACAATAGGCTTTTTGTTCTAATACGATTGGCAGGTGACAAGCTTTTCCAAACACAAGCTTGTATGGAGACATTTTTTATTGGTGTTTTAAATGTAGTCTCGTAGGCTTAGAGTGCATCATCAACTCTTAAGCCCTAGTCTTTGCTAAACATATTATATGTCACTTAATTTAGATAAGATCACATGAGTATTGTTTATTATATTATTGATATGCATTATGACATATAGGTTAAGGTAGATTCTTACCTTCAATTGTTGGTGTGCCGAAAATACTAGAATTTAATCAAAAACATAGAAATATAATTTTATAAATATTAAAATTTGAAAAAAGTAAAGTCTCGATAATTGTTCCCCTATATTAAAGTATGATAAATGTGATTTTCAATAAATTTTAGGGTAAGTCTTAATTTGGTAAATGGAGGGTACAAAAATGAAAAATATGAAAAATCATCGTTTTTGTTCTTGGAGCAAAATTTCGAATTGAATCTTTTGAAATTTAATTTTATAAATATTTTTTATTTAAATTCAAACTAGGGGTAGTTTCCTATTTACATGTAATGTGTTAAGTAATGAAAAAATGATATTACATGTTAAATAATGACATTGACAAGGGTATGGTGGTAATATTTCTTCTACCGACCTTAAATCAATATTATTTGTGGATATACTTCAATCTTTTTACTTTATACCACATGCTTACTATTCTTATCCATCTAAAAGCTGAGACCAAGATAGGAGGAGAAAGAACAATGGAAAACCTAAGAAGTAGAAGGGATATTAAGGTGATATCATTGAGTTTTATATTTTAAATAAGTTGTTAGATCCTCTCCTATGAATTATATTTATGAAACTTGGTTAAAATAAGCTTCTTTTATCTGTAATGGATCATTTAACTCTTATTCTTATGTTGTCATCATGGATTGTTATCTTCATGATGAAGAATAAGCTCAAACTAAGAACAAAGTAAAAGTTGGTAATTAAGATTGTTGTTAAATCACCCTTGAATTTGTCAAAACTATGAAATTAAATCTGTGAACTTTCTTTTAAGTCTACTTTCCGAAACTTTTTAAAATTTTCTTAATCAAAGTTGTATGCTAGAACTATGTATCCAAACTTAAGGGTCACTTAATCTATTTCATATTATGCATAGACTGAAATGATAGTTTTGTGATCATTCAAATATTAAAACTTTAAATATATTATTTTAATGGTAAGAATCCGTTTATATAAGTATTCCAGGACATCTAGTATCTCATAAGAAAGCTATGTATGCCTAAGGTTACAACTTTTCTATTGCATAGCATTTAATCAGTTAATTTACAGACGAAATAGTGTATTGTTATATCTCTAAGACAAATTCATAAATAGAACAATTACGGAAGATACATGGAATAAAGCTAACAAGGTCTAGTCTAAAAAAATTAGGTTTTTTGGAATATGATGTATAGATCATTAGTTATGTGTTTTATATTTAATATCACTCAATCTGTTATGTTGAAAACTAAAACATATGTTATGCCATAAAGTGCATAGTGTTGAAGTAATTATGTTTTTAATACATGTGATGGTTACTGATATGGTTTATATAAACTCAACAAAGAATTGAATCACTTATTTGAAATTATGATATATAATTAATATGGCATGGTGAGGCATTTGCATGTTATATAGGCATGCAATTGTATTAACCATGTCAAGTTGATATATTGTTCCCTATAGGTTGAAATACTTTATAGGATTAATATGATAACTTTTCGAAAGGCTGATTCAAGCTTGTTTGGACCTAAGTGTCATACAAACCAAAGTGCTACACCACTTTAAGAAATGTGAGCCACCACTTGAATTTGTAGGGATCACCTCTAGAATCCATCAATCACTACCCCGACATGGTTGACATGATATCCCGAAAGATATAATGCTTCTGACTAGTTGGTGATATGATATATACATGCATCCATGATTTTCATATGCCTCCATGTAGCAAGCACAATGTTATTATGTTATTATAATATGGTGATATAAATTATGCATATGATAAGGTGTTGACGCTGATGTTATTTATCATGGTATGATATGCTTAATATTATTTTATCCAAATTAAATATGCGATAACACGTGGGTTATGAGTTTTCAACTTATTAAGTTGTAATTTGCTCATACTGTGTTTTTATTATTTTTCATATCAGTAGACTAGTTCTATAGATGTGTTTGGTGATCCTGTGTCGAGATTAGAAGCACTTTTGGACAAGAGGTTTTTTTTCTACTTATGTATCCTATATTTTTTTAAGAACTCTGAAAGCTATTTTGTATGTGTAATATAAAAGAAAAGAGTTGATTGTGAAATATGAAAATAGAGTTGTATATTTTAAAGGTTAAATAGTTGCACTTCTAAAAATTTGCATGATTTGATCATTTTCTATTATATTACTAACAAAATGATAGCATGTTTTTTTTTGACACTCTTACTTGATTGTCTATAATATTTGCAATCTACGAGATAAACCATGTTTTAGACGAGGGTCATGACACTTGATAAGTTCACAGTTCTATAGAATCCTTTTTATCTCTCGGTTTGACACTTCTACTTGATCACAATATTGGGCATGATAGAGAGTACTCAACTTGTGGGTGACTCCAAATCTATCCAGCAGACTAGTGCATAGGCTATTACAAATATGAGAGCCAATATTAGAAATAATGAGCCCGAGTGTGCTAAATCTAGTGAAAATATTTTTATTCAGAAACTGAACCACTAATTTTGCATCAATGACAGTGAAGCCAGTGCCTCAACCCATTTGAACACATAGTCCACAACAATCAGAATGTATTAATTGTTCATGGATTTAGAAAAAGGTCCCATGAAGTCAATGCTCTAAGTAAAGACATTTCATTTTGTTTAGAAATATTACCTGTTTGGAGGCATTGATGCGTGCTAAGTATACATGTAAATCATTGGCAAGTGCACTAGTCGTATCAAGTAATAGAGAATGAGTAGAGTGTCGAACCCATGAGAAAATTGTTACCCTAAAGTTGACTCACTAAACTAAGAAAATGGGTACATTGATTTTGGATAAGATGTGTTTAAGAAGAAACTAAAATAAAAGTAAATGATAATGATATGACCAATAAGCGTCAGAATGATGACATCAAGCATTGGACTTTGTTGAATAAGTAGGAAAAAACCTGACCAACAAGATTAAGATTTAAATCCACCAATTCTTACGAGAATTGGGGTTTTCCTAAAATCTAACGTCTTATCCAAAATACATCAACTGCCTCAAAGCTATATACTCTATTGCTCTTTTCCAAGATGACAATCTAATCTATTAAGATTTTGAGATGCAATGATTTGTAATCCCTAAACTTTGAATTGTTCCTCTCCCAGGATGACAATCTCATAGACCTCACACTCGATATTCCTCTCCTAGGATGATACTAAGTGTGGTGTGACATGATTGACTAAAATAGTTCATAAATCAACTCAAAAATGATTATGAAATCAAGATTTGCTATTTCTCTATAGGATGATAACAAATTATAACATCATCGAAATCATGAGAAGCATTACACACATCATGAAATACACATAAGAAATTGGTGAAAAAAAAAACTTTATATAAAAACTAGGGTTTCTTAGGTTTTCCCTTATACAATAAAAATCTCCAAAGAAAACAAATAAAATAAATGAGAGTTCATCCTCTTGTAAAAATAGGAGAAAAAAAATACAACAATAAATTAATTACAAAAAATTTACATCCTTTTAGCGACGATCATCTCCAAAGTGTTGCATCCCCTCAAATGAGGTTTTGGGGGATATTTACAGGTAGGAACAACCCTAGACTTCAAGAAAATCGTCCAGGGGAAGATCAAACTTCAAAATGAATCTTGATCATCGAAAATAAACTTGAAACGACCAATGATCGCGCGTGACGAATATTGTCATGGCCCGTGACAATCACAGTTGTGCCCGAAGGTTTGCTGTGTAAGTGATGTACGTTATGACTTGTGACAGAGAAGTCACGACCATGACCGAACAGTAATGTAATAGTTGCATGATGCGGTCTAAATAGACTAGCAAGCACACTAGTCGTTGAAGTAATAAAGTGAAAGGAGTAAGGATGTCGAACCTACGAGGACTAATGTAACCTAACCTTATCTAACTTCAGACTAATAGAGAAGATTAAATTCAGATGTAATTAAGAAAATAAAAGATAAGAAAAGATAAAATCATAAGAATGAGGTCATATGAGATCAGATAAAATTAAGTTGAAAGATTTAGGACTATATGTTACCACTAATTCAGATTGAACATAATTGCTTCTAACGATGGACTAAGAATTGCCTAAATTATAATCCCTTAAACAATTGGAATCAACTATCATAAATTGATTAATCGGGATGTTCAAATGAATCCACCCTAAATCAATCTAAACCTAAGGTGCTTTATTGTTGCAGTTCTTAAATTGTTGATAGCTTAAGTAAGTTCAATCAACATGCCACACAACTTAGAATCTCTTGCGAGTAATTAGATCGTGACACGAATTGCTATGAATTAAATTCAATGATAAGTTCCTTCAATTTCATAAATCAATGAAATTAATTACACTAAACAGTCAATAATCAAATTTTATGATCATCACAGAGAAGAAAAAGCATTAAGAAAAATAATAATGTTCTAAAAGAAATAAGTCAACGAGACTCAATCTCAGTTAGGGTTCACAAATTCCGAACACAAATAACTAAATAGGAAAATCGTTCTTCCAAATAAAAGAAATCAAACTCTAGATCTCAGCAGTAGTTCTTCAACATCATGATCTTCTTTGCCTCAGAAAATCTGAATTTAGCTCCAAGCTTCCAATAAATTTTTCTCTCGCTTCAAACCTATAGAATAATGTCTCTTCAATCTCTTCCCATGTCTACATATTGTCTCTTCTTTTGTCCTTTTATACCCCTCTCTAGATTAGGGTTTCATAGAGTTGCACCGAAATCTCCTGATCAAATCTTCTTTTCGATCAACGGTTGCAATGAAATCCTCATAGAACCTCTTCCAAATCAGCAAGAGCATTACTCAATCAAATCTCTAAAGTTCTAGATCAAATAGAATCCTTCTTGTCCATTGAATTTTATCAAATCATCGAAAATATCAACTTGCGGCATTCACTTACGGCTTGAGATGGAATATCACGGCCCATAACTCGTGTCGAATTTGGATCTTCAAGGATGATTTCATCATCTTACGGTCCATGATGGATCATCACGGGTCGTAACTGGTCTGTTGTAACTGTTGGCCGCTTCGGTGAACGTCATGATATGCAGTAACGCCTCATAAGTTGGTATGTAACGGGTCGGTAACATAATATAATGGCCCATAACAATCTGGATTTCTGAGTTGGGAGCTTCGACGAAGGTCGTAATATTGATGTTACGATCGTGGGCTCCACCATTACGCCCCGTAATAGACTATTACGACCCGTAATAGGTGGGCTGAACTTGCATTGCTCACGGTGAAGGTCATGATTTGGCGTAACAACATGTGATAGACTGTTGCAACTGATATATTATTTCATCACAGCCCGTAATGGATTATCACGACCCATGATGAACATAACTGATTCCCTCCATCTCGTGTCTCGATTCCAGCCCTTAGTTTCTTCAGTTGATTTCCTACAAAAATAAACACCACCAAGATTAGATTCCGAACTTGAAACAACATGAATAAATAAAGACTAAAATAGATGCATGCAATGCAAGAATGACTTAAAATAATGTCTAATGCGGATCCTAAAATATGTTATGAAATGCATGCATCAAATACACCCAAGCTTAAGATCTTGCTTGTCCTTAAGCAAGAACAAAGGAAGACTCAAGAAAATTTCATCATAATTTACATCCTCAAGACCAATACTTTTCTCCTACTACTCTCTTACATGTGCATCACAAAAGCCTATCACCTTTACTAGAGTCAAGCTACATAAAATTTCTGAAACTTAAACATATTTAAACAGTCTCAATCCCAGCCTTATGCAAAAGAAAATATAGTCTATCAAGTAAGAGCATTAGTATTGAAAATGCAAATATCAAGTAGGCTTATACTTTTCTTAGTAATCAATTTATGCAAGTTTTGATCTTCAAACATGGTTCACAGGAAAGTCCATGCAACGAGCTTTCAACCGATGGATCCCAGATCAGTTGGCCTTAGGTCATTAGGATTTAAGGGTCCCCTATGGGTATACTCACTCGAACATTCCCAAGTTTTGCATAAAGAGTTGAACTAGAGAGAAGTCAAGTTGATACTTAAGTAATTTTTCATATTGCACATGATGGTCCGTGTAACGGACTTTCAAATGATGATTCCCAGACTAGATGACTTTAGGACAACATGTGTTAAGAAACCCCTCGAGCTTACTTGCTCGAATTCACCAAGGTTCCAAAGATACTTAGAACATCAAATTGCTCCTCTCAATTTTTTTAGATATTCAATTTCCACATAATGCTATCTTTTTCTTAAACAATTTTTTAAGCCACAAGATATTTATATATTCAATAAAAATGCTATCACTCTCAAGGCTGAAGAAATAAGAATATAAAATGATGAGCAAGACTATCGTCTAAGAATTCATAGTTCTAAGTGACAAGACTCAAGTTCTAGTATTCATGTCTCAAGTGATAAACAATAAACATAGTAGCAATTGAATTTCATAGATCTACAAGATGTTCTTGATTTTGTCAAGAGAGACAATAAGATGTTAGCAAGGGATATTAAGATGTAAATGATATTTTTGGATTTTTTTTTAATTTTTAAAATTTCTCTGTGATTTTTGGTAATATGAATGCATTACGAAATGCAAAATGTGATACAAATGCAAAATATAAAGCAAATATGCAAAACAAAAGCAAATTTGATACATGATAATACACTCCCCAAAGCTTAAACCAAATACTATCCTTAGTGTTTAGGCGCAACCTAAGGGAGGGTACACAAATGCATGAAAAAGAAAGTAAAAATGTTCAAAGCAGAAAAGAACAAACACAACCTGGATCTACTCCTACAGTGGCAATGGCGGTGGCTGAGGGTACTGGTAGAATAGTCGTGCTCCCTAATGGCTGTGGTCCACATGATAATCGTGTATGCGTCGGACCATGTTCTCTATCCTCTCTTGATGATCACGGATGTCCTTAGATGTCTCTCTGCATAGAAGTTAGAATAGAATGCATAACAGACAAGTCATAAGTCACTGAAATAGTCGATCATATCCATAGATAGCTCATCTAGCTGGGAGAGTTCTTTAGCTTGCCATAATGGTCGATGCCCGTGACAGATAATTACGGGTTGTGAAGGTCTGGATCACGGGACATGACGAGATGTGAGATGATGTTTTGCGGTGCGTGAAGACAGTTGCGGGCCGTGAAGGCTGCCAGGTTGAGGGTCACGAGGTGTGATGGATGGTAGCGGACCGTAAGACGATGTGGACCCACATGGAGACGTGAAATTGTGAGATAATTCAAGTTTATCATGGCTCGCTACTGATT
Source organism: Pontederia paniculata (assembly GCA_001647135.1). Classification (NCBI taxonomy): domain Eukaryota; kingdom Viridiplantae; phylum Streptophyta; class Magnoliopsida; order Commelinales; family Pontederiaceae; genus Pontederia; species Pontederia paniculata. The sequence goes on along the minus strand of LTAE01014521.1, from coordinate 702 downwards.
GTAATGACTCGTAAGTCGGGTGAAACAGGGGTAGCCTCAATTGTATATCACGACTTACGGGTCGTGAGGGGACGTAACGGGGCACTAAACATGGTGTTACGGTATGTGAAGATTTGTTATGGCCCGTGAAAATAAATGTTGGCTCAACTTTCGCTATGGTCAAGTCCGTGATGGAAGTATCACAATCGTGAACTTTTGAAGATGAACTAGGATTTTCTGTATGTTACGACCCGTGATATATTATCACGCCCCGTGATGTGTTCTGCTAAAACATTGATGGTCGTGATGTCTTCTGTGGGATGTAACTTTAGGTCTCACGGGTCGTGACCAGGTGTCACGACCCGTAACAGGAGATAAGGCAGGTGCTAAGGCTCAGAATATTTGACCAAGGTAACTAGACGCCTTGGTGACTTAACCAGGACTACGATGAGGAAAGGCACCACTCGTTGCTGGAGATTGTTTGCTTGCGTTGTGCCTAGAAGTTCTTGCAATGTTCTCTTGCCGATCAATTTGATAGCACTCCTTTATGTTCAGTATTGTTTATGATTCCTTTCTTCACCTAGGACTTGGTCACTATAAAGCTTGAAGAAATTCTATGAGAGTAATCATCCTAAAACAATTGACCTAACTAAAACAAAATGAAAACTATAAATAAAAGTGAGAGAATTGGGTTGCCTCCCAACAAGCGCCCTTATTTAACGT
>LTAE01014520.1:0-11343 GCA_001647135.1 Pontederia paniculata | reverse complement strand
ACACCACAAGAACCTACTGAAACAGTCGAAGCTACTCCTAGTGAGATCCTAAATACAGACATTCCTATCACAACTGAACCTGCTTTTAACTCTTCGCGGTACATCAGTGAAAAAGCTCAACGTGAATTCTCCTTATTCTACAATGAACAACGTATAGTTGACCCCTTTCACACCATTGACTGGGAAAGCCTTCAGCTTCCCGAGTTAAAAGAAACCTTTGAGGACTGTGACTGGATCAAATTTCTTAATCTTGATCAGTCAGTTTATCCAAATATCGTCAAACTTTTCTATTTTAATCTAACTTACAATGACACTTTTGACAAAATCAAATCCTATGTACATGGAAAACACCTATCAATAACCGAGACCAAACTTAATAATATTCTTGGCACCCCTAGTTCCCCTCACATTAAACTTGCACCAATGCATTGGCCTCACACCAAATACACACAAAACCAAGCTGCAATGGCTGTGAGTGGAGGGCAAATAGACACGTTTGTTCAAGGAACTTTCCATAAATGTCTATCTCCAATGATGAAAGTTGTCCATCACATTATCACCCACATAATCCTCCACAGGACATGTCATTACACAGGAGTAAACCTCTTAGACTTAGCCGTATTAACAAGCCTCCTTAGGAAATCTTCTTATCTTTCAACTGATTAAAACAAAGGAGAAGGTACACTCTAAGTAGACCAAGGGTGCTAGGTTATACTATGGAAATCTTATCACCCTTATAGCCCACAAAACTTCCAAGTTCAGATTTCCTAATAAGGAAGAAACTCTTATTCCCACCAAAAGTGACAAAATCTTCTTAGTAACGATGACTAGAAAATGGCTCATGAAAGACAATTTACAATCCACTTAACTCCCTTTCAATTCCGAGCATCAAAATCCTTCCACAGCTACAACTTCTCTATCCCAACTGCCTCAATCACCTAGAGTTCCTCCTCCTACAATCTGCTTCTTCCTTCTCAACTGCATGGCCCCCAAGCAGATAGGATTGGACCACTATGTGCACAAAGCTGTCAACCCAGCTCAGCACAGTGATCAATCAACTGAGTCAAGCACTCGAGCTGATAAAGAAAGTTGCAAATGAGCAGCTCGACGGTGCTGAAGTTAATAAAGACCTTCAAGCTCATCATAGTCAAGCTCGACGACAGTGNTGCTGAAGTTAATAAAGACCTTCAAGCTCATCATAGTCAAGCTCGACGACAGTGGGCAGTTATGGATGAGTTCATGAGAGCTACTGGATTTGAGCCGGCTGCACACCCCCTTGATGGTCATCCTCTTTTTGATAATTACAAAGGGAGAGAAAGTAGTCAGAGGAGTGAACAAGAACAACCTGAGCCAATAGAGGAGAGATTTGAACCGATTCCAGAAGAGGTTCAAGAGGAGGAAAATAGGGATATGGCTGATAATGAGGATGAAAGACAAATAGAGAAGTCTTCTAACATAGAGCAAGGAACTGTTGCTTGGGTTGAAGAAGCTGTTGAGCAAGACATTGATCTTCACACTGCAATAGGTGATCAAGAGAAGACTCCTACACAGGATGAAGCTGGCCGGACAAACATTGAAATACTTGTTGAAGCAACAACCTTGAGAGAAGAGTTAGAGGATGAGTTTCAAGACTTGGTGGGTGAGCTAGATGAAAGTATTGACTGTCTGATGGGAGAAGCTATGAACAAAATACTGAACGAAATAGCTCGGATCATTAAGGATATAACAGGGCCAACGACTTTGTCTAAGGATCAGGAAAATTAGATAGACAAAATTATATTGCAAAACTTCCTGGATATGAATGATTGTAATGAATATTCTTTTGATATGAATACTCTGTGAAAAATGTTTTCTTTTCAGAAATGAGTTAAACATGCTTATGAATTCTTTATGGCATTTATCTTTTATTAATGAAGCATGTTTCAAAGTATAAAATATCAAAAATATATTGCGGAGTATGTTCAATTTATATATCCTGAATATATGCATTAATTGAGGGGGAGAGGTTTCAGGAAAATGAAATGTCTAATTGAGGGGGGGCATGTCTGGTTAGTTAAAATTATATCTATGAGCTTTATGTTTATAACCAACCCTAAGTTGACTCCTCATGAATTTGTAATCATCAAAAAGGGGGAGATTGTTGAATCTAGGATCCCGAGATTGTTTTGATGATCACAAATTTGTGAGGGAACTTAGTTTGGACTAATGAACTTGTTGAGCTGATTCCTGAAACACAGGATATTCAGGTTCAGAGCATGATAGGTCGACCGAAGTTAAAGAACGTATGACCTATGCACATAGAAGACATATCATAAGAACACTATGTGTGCAGTGGTCGTCCAAAGTATATGAAGTCGTCGACCAATGTCGGAGGCAAAGATTTAAGAAGTGAAGTAAAAGACTGAACGATCGACCAAAGATATTGACAGGACGATCGAAGGACAAGGGCTGAACAGGAGAGGTCGCCCGATGAAGAACAGTGGGCGACCTGAGGTTTCACACATACAACCTAGAGGATGAAGAACGAGCGATCCAAGAAGAAGTGGACGTCTAGTGAAGAGACTTAGTCGAAGAGGGATCTTGACTAAGCAAAGGAGAGGTCGTCCGAAGCTGAAGAGAGGATGATCGAAGATCCGAGATTGAAGGCAATGGACGTCCAAGGGTTTCTGAGGAAAGATAGTAGACGACCGGGAGATTGCCAAGGTTGAAATGAACGTCCAAAGGTTCTGGTGTTAAAACAACGGACGACCAAAGTGGATGATAGGATGAGATCGGTCGACCAAAGTGGTGTGCGGACGGCCGATAGATATCAGGTGAAGACAAAGGTCGACCGGGGTCTTGATGAGGAGACAAGCAGACGACTAGGAGTTTGTCAGAACTGATGGAGACTAGAGATCGAACGACCGCAGGATGAGGGAACGATCGATGAGGTGTCAATGGTCGTCCGATGGCTGAAGAGATAAAGCAGCGGTCGACCAGGGTATGTGACAGCAGGAGAGTGGACGTCCAAGGGATCTGACAAGTTGTTAGAGGACGTCCGAAGAATGTCAGAGAAAGGAAAGGACGTCCGAAGCTTGTCAGAGGAAGCTTTGGCGGACGTCCGAGAATCTCATTGGGAAGTGGGCGGACGGCCAAAGTACCGACAGAGGAGGGTACGGACGTCCGATGATCTCAGTGTGGAATGAGCAGACATTCGAAGTATCCATAAGGATGAGAAGTGGACGCCCGAAGGATTCAGGGAGAATCAGCGGACGACCACAAGTGTGCTAGAGGTTATGGCACATGTGAAGTCGATCGACCAAAGGTGAAGTGTGGGAGACCGAAGGATCATGACGAGGGCCTTCAACTCCAGAAGTGGACATCCAGATGATTGAGGTGCAGTCAGCGGGTGACCAGAGAGGTTGAAGGAGGTGATGCACTATCAAGTTGGGCGACCGCAGGAGGAGCGGACGACCGAAGGAGCTTGACAGGTGTCTTAAACTCCAGGAGTGGATGTCCGGGTGATTGAGGTGCAATCAGTGGGCGACCAGAGCAGTTGAAGACGTTGGAATAAGGTCAAGATCGATCGGCCAAAGGATTGGCGGATGACCGAAGAAGCTTGACAGATGGCTTCACTCGAGAGTGGATGACCGAGGTGATTGAGGTGCAATCAACGGACGTCCAGAGATGAGTGGAAGTTGGAGGAGGTCAAGATCGGTTGACCAAAGATGAAGCATGGGCAACTGAAGGAGCTTGACCGCATTCTTCAACTGGAGAGTAGACGTCTAGGGAAGCTGAAGTGAAATCAACGAGCGACCAAAGATTAGTTGAAGAAGGGTACTACTGACAAGATCGGGCGGCCAATGGTTTTGGCAGATGCCCGAAGGATCTGACTGAGGGAAAAAGGCTTTAGCACTTGAACTATGGACGTCCGAGGGTGAGCGGTGGATGACCGAAGCACCAGACGGTTGTTCAAGTGGAGACTTCACCAGAGCAGTGGTCGACGAGGCAGGAGCAGTGGGCGACCGAGGGGTAGGTGAAGGTACTGTACTTGCATTAATGGCTAATTTTCTGAGTGAGAGAAATAGGTCATTAGTGCAAAGTATATATTGTAATCCCAAGAGTCTTAGAAAGTAACTTTGGCAAAACTTCGGCAGAATAGCTTGTGAGAGCTTGAGCGAAAAAGACTTCGTTCCCCTTCTGCGACTCGAGTGAAGAATCCAGCATAGAAGGGAGTGTGAGTTCTAAGAGAACTTGTAAGAGGTTGTCTCCTTGCCCTCGAGAAAGAAAGGAGAAGTTGTAAGGGAACCTTCGCCCTTGAAGAAGGAGTTTAGTGATCTCCGGAGATCTCGACTTCGAGAAGACCATAGCGGGGACATAGGCTAGGAGTTCGACCGAACCTCATCAACAAACCTTGTTTTCGGTTGCATTTGATTTCTTTGCTCTTCTCTTCTACTTGTGTATATTTTGCATGTATATGATTCCGCTAATATAACTAATCTAGTTTAACAAAAGAAAAAGAGTAGAAAAGTTTTTATACACCAATTCATCCCCCCCCCCCTCTTGGTGCCATCCAAATCCTACATTGACCTTCCGTAAGATTAAAAGGTGAACTAAATAGATGCATATGATAACAAAATGAATGAAAAATGCAATGGATATGATATGAAAAACATGATTAATTTGCTACGCATCAATTACCAAATCCCACCAATACTTTGTTTGATCGGTCAATTGGTAGGTTGCAAAGTTCACCTTGTGCGTTTACAAGCAATGATAAATGTGAACTTATCATTCATTGTCCGCAGCCATGATTAAACCTTGTTGGTATCTCTTTCCCCAACTAACATTGGAGGGTGTGTCCTCATGAATTTCTCAAATAAGCTTCACCCTCCTAACCTATGGCCCATAGCCTCTGCTAACATAGATGTTGCATCTTCGAAATAGCTTTCTTCACGATGACTTGACCTTTCCAATTCAAGTATAATATGACTTGACCCCTCTTGTTTAAGTCTTCTTTGGTTTGACCCTTTATCATCACTTTCATGACTTCTTTCGTAGTGGCTCATCTTTCTGAAATACCACAATATAACCACTCATTAATTGGTTAGCCTTTTACATACATAAGATCCTGGTTAGATGTGTTTTGAACTTAATGGTTATTCATGACGCCTTGAACATGGACTTTTGACTTCTTAGAGACTAAGAACTTTGACCTTTAGGATGACTTGGACATAAGCACTCAGATTGTAAAGCCAAACTTTAGACTCTATTACCTAATTGTGACGCCCCAAAAATAAGAAAAAATGTGTCGTGCCATGCGAATTAAACAATATCCACCACATAATCGAAGTGATCCTCGAGACACTACATGACAATCAACTTTGACGTATCATTGACAATTATGGGTCAACGCACAAAAAAAATAAGGATTTGACAAAAGACATAGATCGACATAAGACAAGAATCAATGGAAGATATGAGATCATGACATGAGTAATGAATCAACATAAGATATTAGCTTAATGTACATGGTCCATAAAGATCACTTAACTTTAAAAAAACATATATAAACTTGACCGAAGGTGATATATAGTCTTGATACAACATAATTCAACAAACTAGACAATATCATAACAAAAATAGACTCTAAAAAAGACTAGATCTCATCTATGTATATGAACCATCATGATAGCGCCATCATCATTCATTCTCACATGTAGGACCCACTTTAGATGATCATATCACCCATTTATGTCATGGCTACATGTCATAATCATCATAAGGCATAGAGCACGTCATAGGATTTGAACCCAAACTTAAGTTCAACATATGACCATTCATCATTACGAACTTTGACTTAAACTTTAAGTTTATCTTTCATCTTGCTTACTTTCTTATCTTACTTATGCATTATCATTATAATGCCTCTTTTGTTCATCATAACTTTACTTATTATTATCGAAATAAGGCACCATATACTTGGCATTATCAATATAGTGCTTCTTTGGACATGAATATCATACTTTACATTGTCTTTCATTTCTCATAGCCATTTTGCTTGACTTCATTATTCATGTTTGTTTCCTCATCTTTCATCTTTTTATCATGAGACATCTTAATAATCTTTTAACTTCTTATAAATCGTTCCCATGCCACATGTCTATTTTATTATCTTATCTTGATTAAGGGTCATTGACACACTTGTTTTTATGTTGATCAGACTAAGGATACACTTTGTACCTTTCATATTGCCACTATCTTTAGTGTCGGGCTTAACTTCCCCATCTTTATTAGGTGTGCTTAGACTTGACTTGATCCATCTTTTAATTAAAATGCATCATTTAGTTATGCAAGCATAACTTTGATCATCTTTTAACCTAATTACGATTGGGCATACATATCGACACTAGGTTATCCCAATACATCACATCAATTGCATCATATATAAACACTTAGTAACATTTCATTTTTGAGTAACTTAAACATGTATTGATAATAACATGTCTAGGGAGAAGTTACATTTAATAAGCATTAAGCATGCTACTTGAAAACATAAGCTAATTAACACTTTGTGCATCAAATCCTGATGACTGGTCATCCGGTTCGGGTCATCTGGTTGCCGGCTAGTCATCCGATTGAGTGCTAACCAATCATCTGGTTGGCTGCTGGTCATCCAGTTAATCACAGTAAGGGTCATCTTCCACATTTTGCACCCAGGGTGCCTGACGGTGACTATTATCCTGAAATTGCTGCCTTGAACGCTCAATTCTTGGCTAGTGGGCGACCGATTGGCCACACAAGGTGTAGTTCTATACATAAACTTGTTTCTAATATGTTCATAACAATTCCTAGGGTGTATGGTGTAACACAAGAACATAAATCATGATATTATCATTAAAACTAAGCACATAAGTGTACATTGCATTCAAAACAAAAGAACAATGACATAGATCATTCATGCATTTCATCAAACACATGGCATGCATCAAATGAAGTCTTAGCCTAGGTATGAATCCAAGTTCTTCCTTAAGCTCTTCCTTCTCCTACAACATTGACTTCAATAGGTTCAATAAGATATAATCAAATGGATAAGAGGATCCCCCTACATATCTTTTTATAGCTTTTCCCTAATTGTTTCGTTCGTCTTCTTCTCCTTAACCCTAGTAGCACCATTTTCCTTTCTTTGCAATGAGTTGTCTTCTTTTTCAACTTGATCAGCTGGTGCAATCAGAGAAAAAGAGATTCAAATACCCTTCCTTCAACCATTGGTTATGTATAACAATGGAGAAGAAGAGGGATGAAGTGTTGGTGATATAAACAAGGTGAGTTGATGCCAAATTCGAATGAGAGAGAAAATGACAGAAAATTAGGCCTTTTATACCTTGGATGAGTGGCATTTGTGGTCCATGGAAGCTTTTTGGGTAGGAAAATGGGGCCCACTTGCCTATTATTATTTTAGGTTATTGCACATTGGGTGAGCCAAGAATTACCTCTAAAAATGTCAAGAAGTTTCTTAGATCTCTCTTCTCCAAGTGGCACACCAAAAGAACCATCATTAAATGGAAAGACCTAAGCAAGTTTGAGTTTGATGATCTCATAGGTTCTCTTCTAACCTATAAAATTAGATTCAAGGATGATTTAGAGGAATCAAACACAAGTAAGAACAAAAAATCTTGTTACAAATTGGAGCCAAGGAAGATCTAGAGGAATCAAGCACAAGTCTGAAGAAAAATATTTTTCTAAAAACTATTGAGAGAATGAAGAAAGTGACGAGACATGTGATAGGTTAAGAAGAAGCACTTGATAAGTATATCAAGTTTTCAAGGAAAAAGAAGAAAATGAATTTCCTACGAGAAAAAAAATCATCTTCAAACAAGAATCGACTAATGTGTTTTGAATGCAAAAAGGTTGGACACTACAAGAATGAGTGTTCAAATTTTGGAAAGAAAGTCAAGGAAGATGAATTCTCTTAGAAGAAGAAGAAGAAGAAGAAGAAGAAGAAGAAGAAGAAGAAGAAGAAGAAGAAGAAAGTTGTAAAGTCACATGAGATACAAGTGAAGATGAAGGAAGCCAATTATCAAAATCTTCAAGTAAGGAAGAAACCTTTCTTTGTTTAATGTTAAACGAAGATGAGGTAAACGCAAATACCTTTAGTGATGATGATTTTTTTTATCATGCATAAAGAGTATGGAGAACTTATTAGAAATATGGTGTTATTAAAAAAGAAGCATAATTTTTTTAAAATTGATTATAAAGCTCTTAAAAGTATACTAGTAAATTCATTCTTTGTGTATGATCATTACAAAATTCTAGATGATGAAAATTCAGGCTTTGAATTATTGATTGAAGAATTGAAATGTGAAAATGATTCATTGAAGAATTATTTTGAAAAATAAAAAGTTGAGATTATTTCCTTAGAAAAGGAAGTTTCAAGTTTAAAAGATGAACTTGATAGTTTCTCACATAGTGAGTAGATGCCAGCAATACTTTCTAGTCAAAAGAAATCCACTAACAAAAATAGACTTGACTTTAGTTGCATTGATTCAAAGAAGGAAAATATAATTCTTTTTGTTGGAGCATCACATTCACATGTTACATGATTTCTTATGGATATAATCGTCAATATTCTTATGAATGTTGTATTAGAAAAGGGGAAAACATAGGCATGAAGAAGATTTGGGTTTCGAGAAGAACCCCAATGAAACTTAATGAACCCAAGCTAATTCGGGTACAAAAGAATGAACTCGTTAAATTCTATTGGTGGGTACCACAAGGAGAAGAAGAAATTATAGCTGAGTGGTACCTTAAAAGTGGATGCTGAAGACATATGATGAGAGAGCCAAATAATTTCATCACCTTGGAAGAAAACAAGAACCTTGGAACCATCACCATCGAAGACAGTGCCAAAGGAAAAGTATTATTATTAAGGGTGATAAATTCTACCTTGAAAATATTTGATTTAGTTGTAGTCTTAAGCATAACTTGATTAACATTAGTAAACTATGTGATGAAAAAAAATTCTAGTTAAGTTTGAAAATAACAATTAAACATAATAAGAATTTTTTGCATATTGGAGTCTTTCAAAACAACTTTTATAAAATTAATTTTCATATTTTGAAAAACAAAACTTGGCTTAGTTCCTTGCACGATGATAGAAGTTTATGGCATAGACAACTAGGACATGTGAACTTCAAATTATTTCATAAACTCTCAAATTATGAACTAGTTAGAAGGCTAAATATGCGAAATTTGAGAAAATTATTATTCTTGACTCATGCCATAAAGATAATCAAACAAAAAAAATTGTTCAACAAAAATGTTTTACTAGTACAAATAGATTTTTGGAATTTTTGCATCATGATGTTGAAAGTTTAGGAGACAAGAAATATGAGTAATTGTTGATTATTTTTATCATTTTATTTAGATGATATTTCTCGCACAAAAGAATGAGGCCTTTAGCATATTTTCTAAATTTGGAAATGATGTATGGCAAAAGATCAAACATTTCATACTTTAGGGTATTCGGATGCAAATGCTTTGTCCTAAGAACCTTGGAAAAACTAGAAAAATTTGATGAGAAAAGTGATGATGCTCTTTTTTTAGGATACTCAAGCTCTAGCAAGGTCTATAGGGTATACAACAAAAGAACACTAGTAGTAGAGGAATCACTACATGTCACATTCATTGAAAACGACAACATTTCTAATAAACTTGAAAAGGTTGAAATCACAGAACAAAATAATAAGGATGATCATGACTTAGATGAGTTCTCACAAGGAGGAATACTCTCAACCCATGGAAACCATAACCGATGAGATTGTTTTGGTGAATGAAGAGAACCCGTAGGGAATTGAACTTGAAATAGGATTGGCTCCCACTGAACATATCAATTGGAGATAAATACCCTCACATCCGTTAGAAAATATTATTGGAGATATAGATGAAGGTGTGAGAACAAGAAAGTCATTAAGAATTTTTTGTTCATTCTCTGCCTTTCTATCTCAACTAGAACCCAGGACTATAGAAGATGCATTGGATGATCCAAATTGGATAAATGTCATGCATGAAGAGCCGAATAACTTTGAAAGAAATCAAGTATGACATTTGGTTAAAAGACCTAAGGACCATCCCATAGTTGTAACAAAATGGGTTTTGAAAAATAGATTAGATGAAACCGGAGTTGTGATCAGGAATAAAGCTAGACTAGTTGCAAAAGGATACTCTCAAATTGAGGGAGTTGACTTTGATGAAACCTTTGCATCGGTTGCTAGGTTAGAAGCAATAAGAATTCTTTTGCATTTTGATAAGTGTGATAAATGCATACCTATGGTTAGCCTGAGTCACCTATTTCATAGCATTATCACATGATTCAAGTCATATTTTATATCAATTCCTCGAAGAATTACTATCTACTCAAAGTCGGACGATTCTTGCAGGATTTCGAAGGTTTGGAGAGCTCAACCGACTTCAAGATGAGTTTAGAAGGTTTAGAAGGAGGTTCAACCAGCAATAGAAAGGACCAGGTCGTAGCCATTCATCTCCAAACCATAGCGAGCCTCTTGTCATGACCGTAATGAGCCTCTGTTCAACCACCTAGAAATCAAACGGGCGAGAATGCGCTACGACCTCCCTCTTCACGGGCCATAACATATCTTCACGACCGGAACACAGCTTCACGGTCGTAGCGCCTCTTGTCACGATCATATCGCATCTTCGTCACAGCTGTAGCGCAGGATCACGACCACAGTGCCTCTTCATCACGGCCGTAGCGCGCCCTATCACGACCGTAAGGAGATGCTTCACCGCCATAGCACAGGATCACGACCATAGCGCTTCTCCATCACGGCCGTAACATGCCTCATCACGGCCGTGACACAACAGTATAAAAAGGGGATTTTACGGTTCGATTGGAGGATCGCCTGGCAGCCGTGTTTTACATTTGAGGCCCCTTTGAGGGCCGATTTTGGAGCTCTGTGGTGACATTTTAGAGGCTACATTCAAGGGTTTTGATTCTTATAATAAGGTATGTTAAATATGTAATGTTCTAAATTTAAAGTTTGTTTAATGTTAATGTAGGGACTTTGGATTTGTAGTTTAATGACATTTTCTTCTCTTGTTTCTCTCCCTCTCCTCTCTTGTCATGCCTAGCTAATTCCCCTTGTTTTAGGGCTAGATGATGTTTAGAATTTAAGTGCCTTGGAATGGTGATTATGCATGCTTGTGAATCTTTTATTTGGTGAATGCGATGATAAACTTTTATGGGAGTAGCTAACTCATTTAAGTTATCCTAGGTTGTTAAGTGATGAAAATCATCTTATTCAACTAGGAGCTTTGCCTAATGGATACAAAGTGTGATGTCTA